>RRZL01000082.1:1972099-2006506 GCA_006782975.1 Chlorella sp. Dachan | reverse complement strand
GGGCGCGGCCACAGCAGCAGCGGCCGGGGCCACAGCAGCAGCGGGCGCGCCGCCAACGGCGGCCGCTCCCTCTCCTGAAGCATTTACCACTTCCCCACTTGTCTTGACACAGCTCATTCACGCAGCGACAGGGGCCGGCGCTGCGCCGCGCTGCGCTGCGCTGCGCACTTTTCCCAGCTGCCCTTGCCTGCATCTCTTTCTTGCACCCCGCTCCACCCCTTGCGCGCAGCCTGTCGCCGCTCATTTTCGCCGCTCTACCCCAGTTCTATCCTTGCCCTGTCTCTTATCTTGTCGCAGCCTGCCGGCTTGTCTTCCCCTCTGGCCGTACTACCGCTCTCTCTGTTCCTCATATGAAGCCACACACAGAGCCCTGTCCTGCCGCACACTCCCGCGGCATTTTGCTTCCCCAGCTGTCCTGACAATTCCCGCCTGGTCACATTGCAAGGCATGTATCGCAAGCAAGCGCGCAGGGGCAGGCGGACAACCCTGCAAGAACCTGCAAAGCGAGCAAGTCCCGCCGCATTGCGGTCAACTGTGCCAGTGCACTTGCGTTTGCGTGACTGTGTTTAGCATTGAACAGCGGGAGGACTAGAAGCTGCAGTTTGAGGTGTGCATGTCGATGGTATGCCGCTGCCGGCGCCAGCAGGGATTTTCACGCATGCCGCCTACGGCGCCCAGAAACCCCAGCTGTGTTTGCCAACGGCAGCAGTGCAACCGATTGCGCACTGCGGCACAAAGCCCTGTGCTGCATGCTGACGACAGGTGGCAGTACGTCATGCGCTGGGCATGGCAGCAGCACAGCTTCAGCCCCCACAGGCACTTTGGCAGCTGTTACAGGTACAGCAACACTGCGGAAAACGCAATCATGACAGACAAATAGTTTGATACCATCAGTGACTAAGTATGAAGAAGATTAGATGTAAATGCTGCAACTGGTAATGACGGCTTGGGTGGTTGGAGTGTCGGCTGCGTTCAGCATGTTCCATCAGCACAGGAGGCGGGGCGGCCACAGCGGACTAGCTAGACTTCCTTGTACAATGCAACAAAACATAGTCTTAAAATCTCTTGCACGCTCAGATGGGGCCGGGTCCCCTGAAGCGGCCGGCAGCCTCCTCAATCAACATCCACTGCATGCGGGCAGGCCAGGCAGGGCGCACATGCGTCAAGTGCAGTTACTGGGGCGCTTGCCGCAGCCACATGACAGTTGAGTGAGCAGCTGGCAGGCTTTCTGACGCCAGGCCCTGCAAGGGCCCCATCCTGCGTGCATTTCTACTCGTCCGCCCCCCACCTGAATGGTGTCCCGAATCCAGTTGGAGGCTGCCGCGATGTCAGCATAGACGCCGGGCGTCTCGCTAGCGCAGCCGGCACCCCAGGAGGTGATGCCCACTGCCACATCTCCGCTGGGTCCCTTCCAGATCAGCGGGGACCCGCTGTCTCCCTGCACAGCAGGCGTTATGAGGGGGCCACACGCTGTGGGTGCTGCTGGCTGCATGCGGAGGCAGCGGCGTCGGGGTCCTGCCGCGGGTTCCAGTTGGCAGCCATCCACCCCAGCTCGCCATGGCGGGCGCAGCCGGCACCACACCACAAGCCACCTAGCTGCCTGTCACAGGCTTGCCACCCACCGCGCAGGTGTCGATGCGCTTTTCCGGTCGCCCTGCAAGGCAGGAGGGCAGCCAGCCTCAAGCTGGACAGCAGATTGCAATGGCAGGGCTTTGGACGGCAGGGCCATCACATGGAAGCGTGGTGTGAGCGAACACTTGGGGTGGTGGGCGGTTGGCCTGCATCGCAGCGGCTTACAGCGGTGGGACCAGCCAGCACGCCGGCCGGTGCCTCACCCGCGCAGAACTGTGATAGCCAGCTCTCGTTTGGAGCTTCTTTGGCGAGGTAGGCGGCACACTGCTTCAGCGGGATCATTTCCACGTTGGCCTGCCAAGCAGAGGCAGGGCACAGAGAATCCAGCATTGATCAGTCGACCATGAGTGTCGGAATGGGCTGTGCAAAAGCAGCGGTTGCATTGCGGCGCGCAGCACCGTGGCTCTGTGCCACCCCTTGCACACGCCGATGTGCCCGCTGGGCAGTGGCAGAAGCGGTGCTGCATGCACAGCTCATGCCGGGCTGCTGCGGCCTCTTGCTGCTGCCACAGTGGCCTGCCCACCTCTTGCAGCGCGGCCGGAAGGTAGTACTCCCCGTCCGCATCCTCGGCCACTCCCCAGCCGACGGCAGTGAGCATGGTGCCCGGGGCGGCCCCAGGGCGGGGCGACGCTGCGGAATGGGTGGTGTGGGAGCTAGCTGGGCATCACACTGGACAAATGCAGGCGCCGTGCAATTGACCTGATGGCTGACATGACAGCGAGTGCGGGGTGGGAGCCAGCTGAGCTTCGGCTGTGAGCTGGCTTTGGCTGGCTGTGAGCCCCCACCGCCCGCCTCACCAGGGGGCAGGTTCAGCAGCGGCCGCATGGTTGATGGGCGGTCCAGCAGCACCAGCGCAATGTCCCACACCTGGCACAGCAGGGACCCGCCAAATGCAGAGATGTGGAGGCAGGTCCGCGGTTCCGGGCGACCTGATCAGCCCTGCACGACGATCAACCTGTCACAGGCGCAGCACTGTGCTGTCAACACTGAGGCAGCTGCCGCTCACCAAATGGTCGTCGTTCACAACTTTGACCGAAGGGTGCACCACTGCCCACTTGCCGCGGCGAACCTGCGAGACAAGGAGCGACACGTCAGCGTGAGGGCACATTGCATGTGGGGGGCTGAGGGGCAGTGCCTTGCGCGAACGTCGGGCAGCTGCACACTAGCAGCATTACCCCGTTTCTGTCGGGGGTCTGCCTCCTCACCTCGTAGGTTCCGCCTTCTGCTTCGTAGCCGCCTATGCGGAACTGCAGGGCGGCCAAGAGTGGGAGGCAGAGGAGTGTGAGCGCAGCCACCCAGCAACAGCTGCTGCTGCACGGGTTGCGGCTGCAATGCTTTATGAAGCACTCGCTGCTTAGCTGAAGGGCTGGCCAAAGTGCGCAAAGTTGAGTACCCGCTGGCACACCAAACGACTGCCTTTAATCCAGGACGCACGCCTGCGACACACAGCGTACCCGTGCAAACACTGTGCCTTCGTCAGACCAATCAATGCCATCCAGCAGACTGCAGCAGAGGAGGAGCCAGCACCAGTCATGAATCAGGTTGGAGGGCTGGGGGATAGTGCGGCAGGTGGAAGCGTGATGGGTTCCAACATTGCATGCCCCAACGGCGCGAACGTCCTCGGCTGCACCATGCACGGCCTGGCGGCGGCAGCTGGTGCTCAGTGCATGGAACCCGAGCTGCTGCAGCTGCAGAGGTCTGCACCAAGCCTCCCAGACCACCCACCCACCAGTGTGCAGCCGTCATGAGCACCCGCGGGTGCACCAGAGCCGCGCCTGCAGCCAGGGTGGGGCGTCGCGGCATCTGTTGCAGCCCAGCAGCGGTGCACTGGCATGGGCAGCATGCGCTCGGGGCATGCACGCAAGCGCAGCTGGGTCCTCGTGCACTGCCCACCACACACCGCAGTTGAGCTGGTCGGGGCCGTCCTCGCCGTCAACACGCTGAGTCGCCATGTACGGGTAGCTGCAGGGGTGTGCCCCAATGCTCACATGAGTGGCAGGATCAGCAGCAAAGGGCAGCGCAGGCCGCCTGCTTGGCATGCAGGCGACGTGTGCACCAGTACGTATGCCCCACCCGCCTCACCGGCCCTTGGTCGCGTTGCGGCCGCCGATGACTGCGGGCTTGACGACAGCGCCCTGCAGGCGCCTGCTTGGCAGGCAGGCAGGTGGCACAGGTGGTGCAGCGGTTAATGAAAACAAGGCTCACCCAACTGGTTGCTGAGCAGGCACCGCAGTTGTTGCCCCCCTCACATCGGCACGTGCCATCCTTCCTGCTGCTACTGACCTGCCAGCCGCACTTGCATTGGGCTTGCGCAGCGGAGTCTGTACCGGGCTGGTGCAGCCGCCGCGGCGGCCGGATGTCCCAACAGGGCAGGGCACCGGCCACAACGGGTCCTCGCACCGACCAGTGGCCTTGTTCACAACGTGACCCTCATTGCGGCAAGAGCGGCAGATGCGCGGGTTGCCGGAGCAGTCGGCGCAGCGGGGGTCGTCGCAGCGCCGGCACTCGCCGTTGATCAGAGACAACATGAAGCAGCGAGTGCACCGCGCCTGGCCGGGTGGCACAAACTGGCAGACTTGGCAGCCGGGGGAGCAGGGCAGGCATTTGCCCTCTGGTGAGCGGGTGTACCCCTCGTTGCTGGGGGGATTGGAAGAGGGAATGATGCATTTGTGGTAGGTGCACATGATGCAGGTCCCCGTGAGTCGGCATGCAAGCACCGGTGTCTATTGCAGCTGGGGCGCAAACTACGTGGCTACGGCGCACTTACCACCTCGCACACGCCGTGGCAGACGCGCATTTTTCACAGCCGTCCCCGCACTTAACACACTTCTTGGCCGCATTTAGGAAGAAGCCGTCCCAACTGCACTTGAGCAGGTGCAAGGCGCAGAGTCAATACGCATAATAGATTGAATGCCCCGCGCAGGTTGGCAAACGCGCCGAGCCGGCAGGAGACGTCCAGTCGCTCACCACTCCGTGCACTGTCCTTTCGGGTTTGCATTTCCACAGTTATCTGGAAGCTGCACGGCAATGGGGGGTCGCACACATGCGAGGAGTGTTGTAAGTGCAACAGACAAGGCAACAGCTGGGGCTGGCAGCTCAGACGAGCGAGCCAGGCCGGTGTTATTTTGCCCTGTGGCGCTGCTGGGGTCATAACCACAGAACGGGCAGGGCCTTGCAAGATGACTCGCACCTCGAGGCACTTTTGCTGCGCCGACAGGTAGTAGCCAGCCAGGCACGTTTTGCAGACCCTGCGGGGCCGTGGGAATCAATGGATCAGGTCAGGGCTTGACAGGCTGCAATGGCAACAAAGTTGGCAACCCTGATACGTTGCTGGTCTTTGGAGCCCAGCAGCAGGGTGGCTGGTGTGGATGCCTGGGCCAATCATCTGCTGATGCCCACGGTAGGAGCGGTTTCTGGCACAGAGTGCCGCACCCACAGTGCAGCACTTCAGCTGCGCTGTAATGTGTTGCAGTTGCTGCCCTTCCGCCTCACCGGTAGTCTGCTTGGCAGTCATCGCACAAGGGCTCCCCCAAAGGGCTGGTGCCAGCCGCGCATTGGCGACCTGCAGTAAAGAGGGTGCGCACAAGCGGTGGCTCTGTTGTCAGCAGAGGTTGTGTGCAATTCGAGCTTGTTTAGGCATGCAGGTTTGCAAGGTGTGCCGCCCAACCCAGCTACATGAGTGCGGCGATTGGCAGCGGTCACCACGAGGCAGGCTCAGGCACAGCCTCACATTGCCGCTGGGCATCAAAGCCCGTTCCGAACATGCACGAGGTGCACTGGAGGGTCGTCGGGTTGCACATAAGGCAGTTCTCGCCTCCCTTGCACTGCGCTCGGCAAGGGTGGGCAAGCAGGGCGGATGTGAGGGGTTTGCGCCCCAAGGAAGAACGGCAGGCCAAATCGAGCTCCCAGGCGCGGTGACTCAATACGCGCAGCATGTGCGAGCATTGCAGGGCAGGGGCCCACCTTCTTGCAAGCTCGGTTGGGGGTTAGGGCGTAGCCCGAGCGGCAAACTTCGCAGCGGCCCAGGGCGTCGCACATCTCACAGCCGCTGGACAGCGGGTGGTTGACGCACGCTTGGCAGCGTGCGGTGCGGTCCTGGTACACCGGCCATTTCGGAGCCTCCGTGTCGGTGATGGGCCAAAGGGGGTAACAGACCTCGCACTTGTCTACAGTTGGCCCGCAGCTGCATTGGCAGTGGGCAGCGGTCACGGGGTGGTGCACAACACCAGTAACTCGTGCAGTCTGGCTGCTGTCGGCACAGCGGCTGCTGCAGGGGCCGCCTCGCCTCTAGTGTGCTGATATCATTCCGCCCACCCAACAATGCAGATGCACACTGCACCGCCCCACAGCCCAGAAATGCCTGGTGCTTCACGCAGGCTAGGCTTCTGCCTCAGCAGCAGGTACTGCACCCGACTCGCGCGATGCGCCATGAGCGTACAGCCACGTGTTCCCTGGATTGCATGACTCACAAAACACAGAGCGGGTCCTTGCACTTGACGCAGGTCACCGCGCCGGTGCTGGATTCGTTGCCCACTTGCATCGTCCCTGGGGCACAGTACGCGCACGTTCCGTCCTCATTGCAGGAGTTGCAGACCTCGGGGCATGCCTGCTAGGTGGGCGGGGTTCAGAGGATCCAGCAGGAAGGGAGACTGATTTAAAGCACCCCCGTAGGGAGTTTGGCATGGGCAGTGGAGCATTGGGCTGGGCCTGGGGAGGGAGGATGGCAGCAACGGCAGCGAGCGCTGCCGTTTGAGCGGGCGCTAGGCTTGAACGGCGGCAGCGGCGGGAAGCCCCACGGCTCGCCCGCTCCGCATGGGAGGGTGCTAAATAGTGTACACAGCCACACCTTGGGTCGAACAGCGCCTGCAAGGCAGACGGGAGGCGTTTTTTGGCTCGACGCGGAAGTCCGGCCGGGCAGTGCCGGCGGCTTGCCAGCGATGCCATCACGCTCTCGTACCGTTGTTGGTGAGTTGTGCAGCCGCCACAGCCGCTCCAGCCATCACCAGCACGATCAGCGGGAACGCGGTCCCCCTGCTCGGCCTCATAGCCGCCGCTGGTCTACCGATCTTGGCCGCTTGAGAGGCCGGAAGCGTTCAGTGCAGACTGGGGGCTTGCAGGCCTGTTCAAGCCGCTGGATCAGATCCCTCCCAAGCCCGCCGAGCCAGATCAGCGCTGCGCAGCCCCGGCACGGCATCAGTGGTTTCCCCCCCTCAGTTCATCTGGAGCACAAGGGGTCGCCCTTGACTGAACTTGGTAAGGGTGTGCCGTCGGCATTGATGCTAGCTTGGCTGACGCAGTGCAACAAGCATGGAACGCGGTGGCACAGGTGCGTCTTGCTGCGTGATTGAAATGTACGGCTCTGAACATGGCTGTGCCGGTGCAGTTGTCCAGCCTGCCTCAGACCTCCGCTGCCGCCGCCCGCAGCAGCGGCGGGATCCAGCCCTCGTCCTCCTCGTGCCGCTCGTAGATGGGCTGGCCCAGCCAGGGCCACCACTCGCTGTGGCTGGGCAGCGGGTGCAGGGGCGTGATTCGGAACGCCAGGGCGTCATGCAGGCGCACCTGCGGGGTTGCAGGGTGGGTGGCCGGGATGAGAAGTGGCCAGCCCTGAGGGCTGGGCAGGCGGCTCGGAAACCCCAGCATTCCAGCCTCAACTGCCAGCACCAGCCAAGCGCACAGCACGACTGCTGCAGCCCAGACGCATGCGTGCGCACACATGCATGTGCTGCCCAGGCCCGCCTCCTGAGCTCCCATTCTGCGGTGCCTCACCTCTGCCGAGAAGGAGCGGCTGAACACCCCGAGGTCCTCTCCCGCCCACAGGTCCCGCACGGTGGTTTCTGTGCCGGGATCGTACCCCAGCTGCTCCCAGCGCACACTGAAGTTGCTGGCCTGGTACTGCACACACCAGGGCGGGAGTGCCGATTCTGAAGAAGACGCCCTTCTGAAGAGCAGCCACGGGGGTGTGCGCTGCTGCGCCCGCTGAGCTGTGGCAGGCCTCGGATATATACCAGCGCAGCCCACGCCTGGCCACAATACAACCTCTTGATGCAAACCCAAACGCATCACGAGCTAGCCTGATCGCAAAAGCCCCTGCCTGGGACAGCAGCGAGTGCCGGTTGTGCAGCACCACCGCCCTGCCGCCTCCCGCCAGCGGTGCCGCAAACACCTGCGGTGGGGCATGGATGGTTCCAATGAGCACATGGTTGGTTTACTTTACCAAGCAACTAAAGAGCCAGCCATGCAGGCCGCCAACTTGGGGCACAGGCGAGCTGCTGCGCCTTGGCTGCTGGTACGCATTGTTGCGCGCTGCCCACTCACCTCCTTGGGGCCTTGCTTCCAAATCAGATCTCCCGCGTGTCCCAGCGGGTCTTGGTTGATCGCAATGATTTCTTTAGCCTTGAGGATGGCCAGGCTGCTGGGCCGCATGCTGCACCAGGGCATGCGCATGCAGAGCGCACACCCCGTCAAATTGGAGTGCCACCCGGCAGGACGTCGCAGCACCCGGGGAGCAAATGCTTGCCGCCATGCCATCAACCTCGGAGCCCCTTGCAGCGCGGGGCTAACCCCGACACCCGCAGCCCACCTGCGCAGGTCGGCAGCAATCATCAGGGGTGACTTGAGGATGGCCCACAGCGCAAAGTGCGCTCGCTCCTCCTTCTCAGACAGGAAGCGGCTGGCCCGCTGCTCCGCCAGCGCATCCAGGCACACCTGCAGCCGTGGGAGGAAGCAGACGGAAGTGCACACATGCTTGGAGTGCCTCTGTTGCACATGCCGGATGCCTGAACATCAACAGCAAACTTTGCTTTTGAACAGACGCCTCTTGCGCGACTACCTGCCAATACAAGTGGTCGTTGGGTTGCGGCCCGGCGCCGCCAATCTGCAGGGAGGTGCCAGTGCATGGTTGCGTTGCTGAGTAGCACAACTGTGCATGCCCACACAATTGTGCATCACTACACAACTGTGCATGCCCATCAGCAGATCATTGTGGGGCATGCCCTGACCACCAGGGGCCAGCAGGTCTACACCGTCAACAGCAGTTCGGAGTTGACAGCCTGCGACCCACCTCAAGCATGTCCTGCACGGAAGGGAGGCGGGGTGGCAGCAGAGCTTGCGGTCAGGCTGAAAAGAGAGACGGCAAGGAAAGCGGCACGCGAGGCCCATTCCTGGCCTGGCCCACTCACCAGGTCGTTCCATGCGCCCGGTCCCGCGTAGCGCGCCAGCCCAATGCTCTCATCCAGGTTCTGCATCACCGACTCCCAGCTGGCGTGGATGTCAAACGTAGTGCGCCAGCTGTGTGCCACCTGCGCGGAGCAGTGAGGGATTGGTGGATGGAAGGCGGGGAAGGCACTTGCAGCTGGTGGCAGGGATGTGTCCGAATTGGCAGCGGCATTGGCGACTGGGAATAGCGACGCCTGTGCACGTGTGCGTGCTGGTGCACCGCGGTCGCAGGGGCTGAGGGCTAACCTTGGGACCCCACGCCCAGGGGTCGCCAATGCCCTGCAAGCAGGACAGCTGAGCCGGCCGATCAGCGCTGTACAGGTGTGGCAGCTTGCACAACAGCACTGAGGGGCGCTGATGATCCCCACCCTACCATGCCTGACTGCTGCCCTTCAGCTGCGCGGCTAGTTCACCTGCTGCTGCCCCACCCGACGCCCGCCTCACCCACTCGCACAGCATGTAGACGATGGAGGCGTTTGCGGCCAGCAGGGCGTCCCGCATGGCCACAAAGCGGTCCATCACCTCACCCTCGGAGTCGCTGAAGCAGTTGTCAAACTTCAGCAGCCGCACGCCTGCACTCACAGGAGTGTTGCAGCAGCAGAGCTTTGAGCCGCCAAGGGGCAGCTCAGACAGTTGCCGGGGTCAGCAGCAGCGGAGGCGGCGGAAGCTGAAGGGGCACGTGGGGGCCCAGTGGCGCATGCCAGCGTGGAGCGCTTTCGAGGCAAGGCACCTGCTTTGCTCATCACGGCAATGCCGCTCACCCCACTTGGCAAAAGTCTGCGCATCCTCCTGCTCATGACCAAAGCTGCCGGGGAAGCCCTGGCAGGTGAAGCGCCCTGCGCTGAGGGGCGGCTAACATGCACACATGAGCTGCCCGTGCTTCTCGGCTGCTTGCCCATGGCAGCCCCTCCCCGACGCTGCATCGGCCACCAACCTGCAAGCCAGCAGCTCACCGCTGTCGCCGTAAATGCCCAGCAGCATGCCCTGCTCCCGCACGCAGTCGGCCACCGCCTTGATGCCTGAGGGTGTAGGAGGGGTGAGCCTCGGACTTTTGCCGAGAACAGTGCACCTCCTGGCAAGGCGGGGTGCGCAGCGTGCGGACCAAGCAGCCCACCATGGCTGGCCAGCCAGTGCCACTGTCATTTGTGCCTGCGCGCCAACAGACCTGAGTGGAACCGCGTCCGGTCGGCCTGCAGGTGGCCGCGCTCGTCCCGCTCCGGGTCACTCCACCCATCGTCCATCACAAAGTACCTGCACCCTTGCTTGCATCAGTCAGCGCATGACATAACGTGCCGCCTGACGGCTGCCTGCTGAACAACGGGTTGACGGTTAGCTTTGCGGCGCCTGCCGATATCTCCACTGCCGGCCGTGCTCCCACTTGCCAGCTTACCCACCTGTACCCCGCGTCTACCAAGCCCAGCTCCCGCATGAGCTTGGCGGTGGAGCAGACCAGCTCCCCGGATAGGTTGCCCCCAAAGGCGTTCCAGCTGTGAAGAGCAGCAGGGAGAAGGTGGGCGGGCATGGCCACAGTGAAGGCTCCCGTAGCAAGTGGGCCAGCGCCGTCGAGAGCGCTGGAGCACTCGTGTGCGTGACGCTACGGGGCGGCGGCGGCGGGGGCGGCAGGCACGCTTGCACGCCCTCTCCGCTGGTCGCTGCGGCTGCTTCCTCGTGTAGCGGCCCCGCCGATAGCAAGCCTCTTTAACCTTCCTGCCGATAGCAAGCCTCTTCAACCTTCCCGCCGATAGCAAGCCTCTTTAACCTTCCTGCCGATAGCAAGCCTCTTCAACCTTCCCGCCGATAGCAAGCCTCTTCAACCTTCCCGCCGATAGCAAGCCTCTTCAACCTTCCCGCCAGGGCTGCTGCGCAGAGCTGGTGAGGCTCACGTGTTGAATCCCATGGGGGGCGTCAGCGCCAAGCCGTCCTGCAGCCCACAACCACCACACAGCAGCATCGCCAGCAGCACCGCCAGCAGCTCCCAGCGGGGAACCATGCCGCTGCAATGACAGGTTATGAGAATGGCTGTTCAAGGGAAGAAGAGGCAGCAAGGGAAGGCAGTCAGATCGAAGCGCTGGGAGGCGGCAGCGGCAGAGGCAGCGGCGGCGGCGGCGGCGGCGGCAGCTTGGATGCATTCACAGTCACGGCCACAGCTTGCCAGACCCCAGCACCGCTGCCTCATTGGTTCAAGGCCGCCCCTGCCTCGGCGGAGGAGCGGGGGAGGTGGGTCCAGCGTGCAGTGTCGACGCCCAGGCAGCTGGCTGCCCTGGCAGGGCCCAGAGAGCCCACCTGGCCGGACAGGAGCTGGCCACTGTGAGGGGAGGGGAAGGCTGCTGCCCCCTGCCTCTGCTGTCTGTGCACGCCAAGAGCACGCCAAGAGCACGCCTTTGCGCTGCACAAAAGTGGAGCTGGCAAGTGCAGGATCACCGCAAACAGGGATCATGGCACGCCGCCGCCTGTTCATGACACTCCCGGCGCTCGCAGCGCACAGGGTGGCCACATTTGGCAGCCAGAAACGCTGGCGCTTGGGCAAACAAAATCAGCTGCCTTGCATGGAAACTGTGCCATGCCTCATCTCTGTATTGAAGGGAGAGAACGCAAGACGGCACGCGTGAGGGTCGGGCATTGGATGGCGACGGCCGCCGCGCTGCGCGACCCACTCGGCCTGTCATGCACTCGGAGCCCCGAGCCCCAAACACTGCATCTGCTTGGACACACTTCACCGCAGCTTGTTCCTGGAAAACACCTCCTCCAGAGTTCAATCCCATGGGGCGGCGTCAGCGCCAAGCCATCCTGCAGCCCGGAAGCGTGCCAGCACAGCAGGCACCGCTGCGAGCCCCAGCCACCTGCTGTGCGTGCGCAACATGGCGCAACGAGATCCACGCAGACGAGCCACAAGTGCTGCTCGAGGGCATCGGGTGCAGAGTTGGTGGCGAGCACGCTGCGCTGCTTGCCAAGTGGAGTGACCTGCATTCGCCCCCGTCGGCTTTACACATGCCACTCAAACCATGTAAGAAAGCAGAATGCAGCAAGGTGAGCTGCACAGTCTGATACAATCGTGTGCGGTGGCGTTCTCCACCGCCGCTTGACGAAGAGCCAGCGCCGCACTGCCCGCTCGCTCCGCATTTCTTGGATGCGCGCTGCGCCACCCCATCAGTCCCCCAGCTGGGAGGGCAGAGGACAGGCTGGCAGGGAGGAGCCAGTGGCCTTGAGTGCAGAGTCCAGGTCGCCCACGAATGAGGTCCCAACTTCCAGCGACAGCAGGGCGCCTGCGCGGTTCCAGTTAGGAGGGAGGCAGTCGGATGCAGGCTGTTGGGGAAGCAGGCCACAAATGGGCGACGTGTCGTGCTGGCGCATGTTGCAGGGCAGTCTACCTGTCGCCATCGTGCCGTCAACGAGCACCTCTCTCCGACCCATGCCTCAAGGCAAGCTGGCCGCACTCCGTTGCACCTCCTACCCACTCACCCGCCAGGTGCTCGGCCACCTTGCTGCAGCACTGCATGGCCGCCCGGGCCAGGCCGCGTGCCGCTGCTGCCGCCAGCAGCCCACCCCCAGACACGGCAGCCGCTGTGGCATCTTGGCTCAGCTGCGGGGTCTGGCATGCCGACATTTGGAAGGCCTGCAGGTGATGGTGCAGATGGTGGGGAGCAGGATTGCCTCAGCATAGCAAGTGCCCCCCTCTTGCGCTGCACTTTAGGAGACGGGCATGTGTGCGAGCGGGCCTTTGCCACCGGCTGTCCCCCAAAGGGGAGTGGATGCGGACACCCTGCATTCTCGGCTCACCGCAGTCACGGCCTTCTCAACCGCGCTGGCGCCCGGCTCGGGCCCGGCCAGGCACTCCTTCAATGTCTTGATGGTGGAAATGTCAGGCAGTTGCAGCAGTTGCAGCATGCCGGCGATGGCGATGGCCGCAGAACTGGTGCCTGCCGCAGAGGGAGGCAGGGGCATGTGGGGCATGGTCGGTGGACAGATGGACAGGCACACTGGTGGCGCATCCACATCAGGGCTGCATCAGGGCTCCAATAGCAAAATCTACGAACCCCCTGCTTTCACAAGCATTTGAGGCCAGGACGGCTTGGGTGAAGGCCTGCGCATTGCCGTTGAACAGCGTGGTGGTGAGGTCAAACTCTGATCCGCCCGCCGCCGGCGTGGTGGCGTCGGCGCCTCCGTTGCTGCCTGCGTCCGCAGCCGCTGTCCCCGCTGCTGCCGGCGCCCAGCACAGTTGCGCTTGTGTCCGGCGGGGGCGACGCGCCAGCGCCCAGGGCTGGAGCCGTCCCACTGCCGCTGGCCAACGGGCCGCCGCAGCCACCGCCACCCTTCCTGCCGAGCACCGCCTCGGGTGCAGGTGCGGACAGGCCTTGGAGGCTCTCCTCCCAGGCAAGCTGCTGAGGGAACTCCCTGATGTAGGCCCTGGCCAGGGGCAGGGCCAAGGCCAGCAGCGCCACTGCAGCGAGCAGGCCACGCATGGTGGCGTACTGTGAATGCTGAATTGGAGAAATAGAAGCATGGACAAGGAGGTGGGGCGGCAGAAAAGCAGGGCAGGCGGGAAGGCAGATGCGAAGGCACATGGCGTGGCCCGTGTGGGAAGGCACATGCGAAGGCACATGCGCAGGCACATGCGGTGTGCATCACGGGATGCCGAGTCTGGTACACGCTTTGTTCTTCACAGAGCAAAAAATGGCTTGACAGCGAGCTACCCAAACCTTCAGGGTGCGCCGGCGCCGCACACCGAGCCAGAGACCCTGGGGCAAAAGCATCGGGCTTGCTGCGTGCATGCAGATGGCCACGGCACTGCCACTCCGTTGTACATTTTGGTTTTTCCTGCATCTCAGTTCGCCAGCTGTCGGTCGGGGAGGCAGCTTGCTGCCAATGAAGAGAAGTGCCTTGCCGACCCGCGGCGGCAACATGCGGCAACATGTGCGCCAGCGGCAGCATGTCCAGCGGGGCAGAAGGCGCCGTGCAAGGTGCCTGGCCTGCCCACCGGCTCATCCTTTGCTGCCGCTGCGTGTTTGCAGCCAGCCAGGCGGCCCGCGCCTCCCAAACCGTGCAGGGTCTTACTTCTCGTCACTTGCCATACGCGGGCACCTCTCCAGAAGGTTCGGAGGGACGTGAATTGGTCTGTGCGGGTCGTGGAAGGGCTGCAGCCCCGCGCACCCGGGCACTGCTGCTTCCCCCCAGCGCCAGCCGGGTTTCGCCATCGGTCAGCCGTCGGAGGGCGCAGCCTGCGTGGCCGCCAGGTCGATGAGGCGTTGGGGCTGGCAGCCAGGCCTGACCGCCCCCACCAGCCGCCGGCGCCCCCCGCTGCAGGAGCCACTCGTTGGCCTGGACGGAAGCTGCTGCTGCAGAGCTATAGATCAGCCAGCTCGGCAGGCAGTGGCGCTTGCGCCCGAGGCGCCATGGCGCACAGGGCCTGGTTATGGGCGCTCCTGCTGCTGGCGTCTGCTACACTGTGCTGCGGCTTGTCTCCGGGCACCGCCGGCAGGCCTCGCCGCCGTACTAAGTGAGCGGCTGGCTGCAGCAGTGCATATAATGGCGCAGTGCAGTGGGAAGCGGGGTGCAAGCTTTACAGTTGCGCTGGGGAGGCGAGCTGTGTTGCGCTCTGCAGCAGCCTTGCGTCGCTCAAGCCCATGTCGACCTATCCCGTACCCACCGCCCCCCGCAGGCCCGCCAGCAGCAGCCTGGTCAAGCCCGCAATCGTCAACGGCAACGCGGCGCCCATCGGCAGGTGGGTGCTGCTGCACGCTGTGCTCAGTGTTGCGGTGGATGGGTGCTGCAGACATGCAGGCGCCCACCCCCGTGCCCACCATGTCCCGACTCAGTTGTGGCCCCCCGCCCTGCTGCTGCGTTGGGGCATTTAGCATGCCAGGGGCGTCCCCGCCTACCAGCTTTGCCAGGGAAGCATCTAGTGGGCTGCACGCGGGTCAAACATGAAGCCGCTCCCGCCTCCTTGCACAGGTACCGATACATGGCGTCCCTGAGGCTGAATGATGACCCAAACGGCTTCTTCTGCGGAGGCACGCTCATCCACCCGCTGGTCGTGCTGACGGCAGCCCACGTGCGTGCCGGCCAAGCAACCTGCCGCTGCCGCCGCTGCTGCCGCCGCTGCTGCTGCTGCCGCCGCTGCTGCCGCTGCCNGCTGCCGCCGCTGCCGCCGCTGCCGCCGCTGCCGCCGCTGCCGCCGCTGCTGCTGCCCTGCTGCTGCTGCCGCTGCTCTGATAACCCATGTCAGCGCCCATTCCTACCTCCCTCCTGCCCCCTCTCGAACCCTCCGCAGTGCCTCACTGACCCGTACACCGCCAAAAATTACTCGGAGGTTGGTTACCCGAACATGCAGCCGCCGCTGGTGCGGGTTGGAGGCTACTGGGCGACAGAGGAGCCGTCCAGCAAGGCGGAGCTGTTCAGTGTCGTTCGCCAGGCGAGCCTGTCTTGTCGGTTTGGCTCTCTTGAGGCTGCTCTTGCGTGAGCCGGTTCTGGCACGTATCGATGCAGGGCGCTGGTTGGCGCGCCGCTTGCCTGGCATGCCCTGGCTTGCTGCGGAACACTTCAGCCGGGTGGCGCGGCGAGCGCATGGCCAAGGTGCCGATTCTGCCGCTCTTGCGCAGGTTGTGAATCCCAAGTTTGTCGTCCCATTTGCTCGGAAACCACCCACGTACAACTTTTTAAACAACGTGAGGCCGCGATTTGAGTGCATCGGCTAGGGCAGCAGGAGGCGCAGGGAGGAGGAACGGAATGCAGTTTCTGGGCTGCATGCGCCTTTGGACGGGCGGCCAGCATGCTGCAGTTGTTGCCTTGCTGCCTGCTCTGCTGCACTGTGTGCACTTGACGTTGGCAATGCAATGCACCCCTGCAGGATGTGGCGCTGCTGCTGCTGGACCGCCCCAGCACGATGCCTGTGGTGAAGCTGCTCGGCCCTCCCACCCCAACCAACTGTGAGCCATGTGGCATCCAGGGGGGTGCATGCTGTGGGCGGCTTGCTGACCAGAGCAGGGCTGCAAGTCATGCTGGCTCGCCCACTCAGCAGTAGCAGCCCTGCATTGGAAAGGACGGCACCTCATGGCTGAGGAGCGACTCCTGCCGCCCCTCAATGGGTGCAGCCAAGCCCAACAACCCGGTCCCGGACTGGACCAAAGTGACGGTCATGGGATGGGGCCTGGACTCGTCGTTCTTCTTCCCAGACAGGCTGCAAGAGGTGTGTGGGTGTGGGTGGGTGGGTGGCGCAGCCCTGCCTCTCCTCCTGGCCACAGCTCTGAGGGGCGCACATGCGACGGTTGCCCCTCGCACATCTTTCCACTGCCCAGCTGGTCTGCCCAACTGGTCTCGCCTGGGCACCAACCCACTGGTGCAGGCGGACCAACAGCTGCTGCCGCTGAGCAGGTGCCAACAGGCGTGGGGCGAGCCCAACCCGCCGTGGACGGACCTAGAGTACCATATCCAGCCGGTGTGTGCTCCGGCGCATGTCATTGTAACCCTGCACAGCATGGCCCCATGTGGTTGCGCTGCAGGGCAGGGATGGAGCATTCCCTGGCTGCGGGCTGCCCTCCATGCGTTGCTGCACATGTGTGCCTTGCAGTCAAGACCCTGCACAGTGTGTGGCCACCCGATGCTGCACATTGCCTGCCCGCCCGCCCCAACCTCCTGCCCCTCCAAACCAAACCCACACACACACAGGTGGTCAACACTTTTAATAACAATTCCATGATCTGCGCGGCCGGCAACTGGCCGGTTGCCGACCGTGGCTTCTGCCCAGGCGACTCAGGTAGGGGGAGGGCCTGACGTATTTGATGATCCAACTTGCCGACCCGGAAGCAGGTGTCATGCGAAGGAGGGCGCTACTTTCCAGGCCACACGGACGACTGACGAGTCTGCTGCGCTGCTGCCAACTTGCCTCAGGGGGGCCTCTCATTGTGAAGGGCGCCACATGGGCGAAAGATGTACAGATCGGCACCGTGTCTTTCGTGTCTGGAACCTGCACGGGCGCAAGTGAGTTTGGCCCTGGCGCTGCAGCTGTCTGGTGTCGCCGAGGAGGCAGCGATGCATGTGTGTTGTGCAGGCTGGGCCGACGGAGCGCTGTGCACAGTGTGCCCGGCTGCCCCTGCGTCGTGCGCTCCCGCTACTTGACCCCAGCCTGTCTTGCCCCATCAAACCCTTGGCAGACGTGTATGCCAACGTCCCGTCTGTGTGGTCCTGGATCAACAGCACCGTGTTTGCGCTGACCGGCGCCTACCTGAATGAACCGTTTACACCTAAGACTGGCAATGGTGAGGCGTGGAGCAGGTTGCGCCCTGACGCCCTGCATTTGGCTCGGCCGGCGGGGGAGCAAAAGCAGACGAGCAGACCCAGCGGGCAGGCCCAAGGGTGGGGTCAGAGCGTCACACGGCCTTCCTCCCTCCCTTGGCCCTCCTCTCGGTGCAGTGAACAGCCCGGGCCCACAAATCAACGGCTTCAACAGCAAGCAGTACCCTTCATCCAAGGCAGCGCAGACCAAGGCAGCGCAGAGCACGAAGCAAACCAGATCAGCGCAGCCACTGAAGGCGAGCAGCAGGGCTGGGCAGGCCGCCAATTGCTGCTGCTGTTGTGCATGCATTGGAGGTTGTGGCTTTGCCCCGCCAAGCACGCGGCACTCTGATCACTGCCGACCGCCTGTGCCTCATGCTACTTCCTTGCCTGCAGGTCTTGGCCACCCCACAGTACACCCTAACTGCCAGCATGGTGGTGCCGCAGTCGGGGCTGGCCAAGGGGCCGTTTATTGGGGCCCAGCGAGGCCGCGCCCCACCCAACATCCGGGGCGGTGCCCTGCCACAGGTGCGCTGCCTCATCTTCAGTCTGCGGGTATGCATCGGACTGCACGCACTGGGTGCTGTTTAGCGGCTTCGTCCCGCCTATTTGCTATGCTGACGTAGCGTGGCACCTAGGTGCGTCTTGAGACTATGTGTGCCACAGCGCGCCAACAGCTGCGCCACCTGCTGGGCTGCACCCCTGCGAGCCTTGCAGAACAGCACCGTGGCAACAAGCGTGCTGTTCAAGCGGGGAAGAACCACTGTCCAGGCGGCGCTGGAGGGCACCCCCGCGCGCATGACAGGTGAACAAACGCAGCGCTCCTGCCTTGCTATGCACCGCTGCACATAGATGCTCCCAGGTGGTGGGGAGCTGATGCACCTGCCTGGCCCATCACCGAAGGAAGTGGCGCGGAAAATGAAAAGAAAGACAGAACCACCCCGGTCTCCTCCGCCATCAAACTGCCTTGCAGTCAAAGTCAACGGGCGCACCCTGCAGCAGGGGAGCGCAGTTGCTATCCCAGGCGGCCGCGTGATTTTCGCTCGCCAGCAGGTGTGCGGCAAGGGAAGGCGGCCAGGGCGCGGGTTGCTGGCGCAGCATGCAAAGCCCATCGTTGTCTGCCCGCTTTTCTCTCCCCCGCCTCCTCTGCTGCTGCTTTGGGGCTGCCCTGTGGTGCTGCCCACTCCTCCACTGGCCTGCCTCACCCGCGGCGCTGTTGTTCCACCCTTGCCCGCCTATCTTGGCTGCAGATGGGCGCAAGCATGCGGGTCACCATTGAGCAGGCTGACCTGCAGGTGCAGACGAGCCAGCCCTTCTCCCCAGCAAGCTTCCTGCCCTGGCTGGACGTGGCTGTCACGCTGAGAGCGTGCCCCCAACCCCCCGTGACCGGAGTGCTGGGCGCAACGCTGCCGCTGTGCACCTATCGGGGGACATGAGAGGCATGCACCTGAGGGGCTTGCTTGTCTCCCCGCCTTGCATGTTTCGCCGTCTGCTTGCTCCCTTTGTCGTCAGCATTTGCCGTGCGCAACGAACCGTCCCATTCTTTATGCATGACCGCCCGTATATCGTCACAGGAGGCTCACTGGCCCCAGCCCGGTTGAACCTCCCTCCCAGCTTGTCTTGTGCCGTGTTTGGTGCCCCGCCCGATCCACCGTCGCCTCCCTCTGCAACACCCCTCGTCATCACCTCATGTGTGTCTCGTCTTGGTCTGAAAGTAGAAGCTCTCCAACTGTGCATGTAACCTTTACCCGTTTTGCGCTGGGAAGCCTCGAGCCACAATCATGTGGTGCGTGAGGTGTGTGTGCGTGTGTGGCCATGGCGTAGGGCAGCACCCCCGCTCCACCAGCAGCATGAGGTGTGTGTGCGTGTGTGGCCATGGCGTAGGGCAGCACCCCCGCTCCACCAGAAGCATGAGGTGTGTGTGCGTGTGTGGCCATGGCGTAGGGCAGCACCCCCGCTCCACCAGAAGCATGCGGGAAACGTCAACGGGGGGCATCCTGTTTCGCACACCGTGCAGCATGCTGCTCACCCAGGCAAGGGCGATCGGAAGGCCACCCTCGTTCACTCCCGACTTCTGGCATAGCTCCAGCCCGCTCGGCCGCCGCAGCGCACGCCACAGGCATTTCCCCCCACCCGCTGGCGCAGTGTCCCGCGGCACCGCCCAGCATCTGCGCATACTCGTGAACGCGCGGTGGCAGGGTCCACAAGGAGCAAACCGAAGGGGGAGCTCCACATCTCTGCTCGGCACAGCTGCGAGCCAAGTAGGTGCCCTGCCGGCTTAATTCTGTGTCGCCTGCAGGCATTGGAGGGGTGCCCCGCATAGCGGCTGCCGCTGACCGCAGCAGAGTGGTGTGGGTCGCCGCCGACCCCCGCGGTTACCAGGGCCCCGCTGCCCTTGCCGGGCCGCTTGCGCATCATGGCAGGGCAGCATATTGCAGCTGCGAGCCCGGGAGGCAGCGGCCGCCGGGTCCTGCGGCTGCCGCCGCCAGTCACGCCCCAGCTGGCGCACCCCTCAAGTCAGACGCCCCCACCCACCTTTAGTCCCCCTTCCCCGCACAGGATGCCTGTGCCGCGGCGCAGCGCTGTGCTGCTGCTCCTGCTAGCTGCTGCCGCTGGCTGTTTGGCGGCGGGGCGGCAGCTGAGCGTCAGCACGGCGCTGCGGCCCTCGGTTCCACGGCCCAGCAACCGCACCGCCACGGGCGCATCTGCCAATCCAACGGCCGCCATAGTCAATGGTGAGCTGCTCAGCGGCGTGTGCTCCTCCCGTGTCATCAATTACTGCACTTTCGCGGCTGCATGGGCGCGGCAGACTCAGCCTTCTAAGCGGCACTTCGCACACTGTGTCGCATGCAGGCTGGACCGCGCCAGCGGGGCGGTATCGCTACATGGCCTCGCTGCGGCGTGGCGCCGCCGCAGGCTGGACTGCAAACTCTCACTTTTGCGGAGGTGCGGATGGGCGCGGCTGTGGTGGCAAAGTGTGTGTGTTGTCGTTCTGTTGTATGGCCCAATTCCTCGCCACGGTGCCGTGCGCTGCGGTTGCTGCTGCCATGTGCTGTATGGCGATGGTCCTATCTCACCGCTGCCAACTGGCTCCCCACGCTGCCCGTCCGCTGCAGGCACCCTCATTCACAAGCGGGTGGTGCTCACGGCGGCACACGTGAGTAGGCCGCCGCAGTTTCTGCCGCAAATGGAATGGGATGCCAGGGGAAGTGCCTGTGCTTTGCCTCGCCCCGGCTCATGCCGCCGCCGCCGCTGCCGCTTGCCATCCAACCAGCGCCCCCTTGCCATACACCGCTTCCCCCCCGCAGTGCGTCATCAACTTTGAGACGGGCTACCCTTCGCCTGATTACGAAAACCGGCCCACCGTGCGGCTGGGCGGCCACAACCGCCTGTACGATGCGGCAACAGCGTACGAGCAGCGCCAAACCGTGTTCACCATGGCCCACCCCCAGTTCAATGTCCCCTTGGGGAAAACTGGGGGCACTCAGGACTATATGAACAATGTGAGTTTCAGGAGGGGCTTCGCTGTCATCGGTGCGTCTGTTTGCGCTCGTGTTGTGCGGCCCTGATGTCGCGGGGAGGTGGATGCGCTGAATCGTCGACTGCCTCCATACTGCCTTCCGGCTGACAACCCCCCTGCAGGATGTGGCGCTGCTGCTGCTGGATCAACCCAGCACCATGCCCGTCCTGAAGCTGATTGGCAACAAACGTGAGCGCACGGTTGCTGGGGCGATGGGTGTTGGTGGTGGGGCAGCCTGCATCTCACCAGCACTGGATAAGTCGCAGCGGCAGTGCAGCGGTGCCTGCGGGCTTCCTCACCCGCCCCTCCCTCCACCCCACACTGTGGCCTCCTGTCCCTCTGCAGCCAAGCCTGCCAACCCAGTGGCAGACAACTCACCAGCGAAGGTGGTGGGCTGGGGCCTAACTAGCGCTGCCGGTCAGCTGGCCACCACGCTGCAGGAGGTGCGGGCGGGGGGCTGGTTCAGCTCTTTGTGTGACGCCCTGCCTGGATGGATGCCCTTGTTACGCTGTTAGGCCTGGGCCCCCGCATGCAGGCGGTTGGCTGGGCCACAGCTGCGAGGTGCTGGACGCATTTGCGGGGCAGACCCGTTCCCCGCTCCAACGCTGCTGACGAACCCTCCCCTCTTACCCCGCCCTGTGCTCTACCGCAGCTGGACATGTCGGTGCTGCCCCTGTCCACGTGTGCCAACGTGTGGGGCAGCGTGAACTGGGGGCTGCCCGTCACCAACAACTTTGCCAAAAATAGCATGATGTGTGCTGGCAGTGAGTGAATCCTGCTTGCTGGACTGCCCGTGTATGGCGATGTCTGCGTGCAGCGAAAACGTGTCGCTGTACTGCGCAAAGGCAGCAGGGCAGGGGCCCTCGAGAATGCCTGCTTAGCATGTCCTGGCTGTTGTGCTGGGCGGGGCCAGCACAGCGGCGCCTGGTGTCCCCCTTGCACCTACTCACCTCTGTCCTGTCCATTCTGTTTGCTGCGTGCGCAGAGAACTACCCTAACAGAGGCTATGGCTTCTGCTCTGGCGACTCTGGCGGCCCCCTGATTGTGGACGGCGGCAGCGCGGCAAACGACCGCCAAGTGGGCATCGTCAGCTGGGGCCCAGCAGACTGCGGCAACACAGTCAACACGCCATGTGAGCAGAGGGCGATTTGAGTTTGCCCGGATCAGCGTTCATGGCTTGCTTGGCCAAGTGAGCATCGCAACGCTGTGGCATGCATGGCTCTCAGCGCCTGTGCGCTACCCTGCAAGCTCGTTACCCCGATAGAAGGCCTGCGCCGCACCACCTGACTGATTTATCCCTGCTCTGCCTTGCCTGCCCTGTGCAGACGTGTACACCGACGTGGGTGCCGTGTTCAACTGGATCAACCAGGCGGTCTACAACCTGACCAACGAGTGGCTGGTTGCGCCTGCCCCAAAAGGTGGGGCTGCCCACCTTCTTTTGGGGGACAAACGCTTGGGTCCCAGCGTGCACCATTCGAGCGCGCAGCCACGCGCCCACCACCTCTTGCACCCGGCCGGTTTGCCCTCGTTTGCATGATTGCACTGCTTGCAGGAGCTTTGCTGCCGTAAACGCCCCCCCGCCTCCGGCTCGCTCACTCTCGGCCCTCCCTGCGCCTCCCAACCCTCCACTGCCCGCAGTTGCCACTATCACCAACCCCTCACTGACTGGCTTTGATGGCCGCGTGAGGCAGATGACTGGCAAAGCAAACACAATGCAGGCGGTGAGGCTTGGGGGGGATGTGCAGAGCAACCACTGACACGCCACCTGGCATGGGCCTTGCTCTCGTGGCGGTTATGCGAGGATGGCGCCCCTCCACACCCTGCCCTGAATGTTTCACTGCGCCGCCCTCCCTGCAGATTGCTGGCTACCCAGGCCGCTGGGGCGTGGCGGCCTACTTGGAGGCTGGCAAAGTCAAGGTGAGCTGTTGGCAGGCGCAGCTGCACACGCGGCAAGCACAGAGGCGGCAATGCACCCGTCAGCTGTGCCGGGCGGGGCAGCACACCTGCTGGTGTGTCCTGCACCAGCCTCCCTGTGGATGCGTCAGGCTGCCACCAGTTGGATTGGCACCAGATAAACCACGCCCAGCGCCGGCTGTGCTCCCGTCTTCTTCCTGCCTGCAGAACTCCAACATCCTGCAGTACATGTCGTTTGTCAACGGCTCGCTGGTTGTGGAAGTGGGGGTCTACACCTCCGTTGGAGCGCTCGCACGTGAGGCCGGGCTGCTGCCGTGCGGGCTGTGCTGTGGCCCCAACAACAACAGCTGCACTTGCGCGCCGTGTCCCGCTTGCTGGCGTGCCGGCAGATGTGCAACCAGAACAGCCGATGTGCAAGGCAAGACCCAGCGCGAATGGACCCTGCTAGAATGAGCCTGCTTAAATGCTCCCCGCTGCCCCTGTTGCCTTGTCCTGCAGCGGTCGGCGTGACATTGAAAGGCAAGCGCACCGTCCTCCAGCCTGGCAAGTTTTTCCAGACCAGCACAGGGCGGATCACCTTTGCTGCAGTCAAGGTGCGCTGGTCACACAGGAGCCAAGGGCTGGCTGGAGCGTGCTTACGATGCCCTGTACCGGCTGCGTACTCGTTGTCTGTTCCGGGGTCAGCAGCATTCGCAGACTCCCGCGCCACCTGGCATCACCCCGCTCTCCTTCCCGCCCTGCCTCCCTGCTGCAGACTGGCACGGCAAAGGCAATCACCATCAACCAGCCGGGCGTGCGAGTCATTGTGACGCAGCCGTGGTCGACCACGAAGAAGAGGTGGGCTCCCTGGATCAACGTGCACGTCACGATCACCCAGGCGCCGCCCAGCAACGTGCGGCTGACTGGCCAGATGGGCTCCACGCTTGCGGCCACAGTGGCTGGAGCCAAATTCACAGCGAAGAGGGGTGTGGTTGGGGTCACGCCCACCGCCAAGACGTTCCCATGAGGTAGCACCGGCCCCTGCTCCCTAGATGCAATAATGCGTCAGACCCGACTATGGCGCGGGCTGCGCTCTCGCGATTACACTGACACCGCGCTATGCGCTCATCCGATATTACCCGCTGATTGCTCCCTTTGTACGTTCCTCAGCATCCTCGTCCCGCCCTGTGGTCCACCAATGGCCACCATCCCGCCCTCCCATGCTAGCCTGCATCGCCGCCTGCTCGCCGCCGCCCCTTCCGTGCTCACGCCAGGTCCCATGCACTTGCACTGCCAGCTCAGCATCATTGACCAACGTACGACGATCGCGACGCTTCCACAGCCCAATTCTATTTGTTACTCCGTGACATTTTGTTGTCTCCGCTATTTGTGATGCCCAAAGCAGCACAAGCTCAGCAGGGATCTGCGGATGGCTCCGGGTGCCTTGCTTTACGGCTGGGGTGCTGCGTCCAGTTACAAGCAAAAGGCGGAGCAAATAAATAAACTAGCAGGCATACATATAACGCGCTACATCGAGGTCTTGAATACATGAGCAGCACGTCTCTCAGCGCCGACGCCCTCTCGCGCCCTGCTTCCGTCCATTGGGCCGACGGTGCTTGGCCCGGCCGGGCCTGCAGCCTTGGGCGGCCAGCAGGGCAGCAGCCAGGACCAGCACCGCGGGCACAAGAGGGCCGGGGAGTCAGGCCTCTGCCACCATGGCAAACTGCTCGCCGTCGTTGGGCCCCATCCTGCGGCCCACCTGCGCCGCCAGGATCTCCTCTGGCAAGCGGTTGCCAGGCAGCTGGGGGTTGGCCCCAGCAATCGCGTCGGCAAAGGCGGGCACTGCCTCGTCTGTGGGATCAAACATGGGCTGCGAGTGCCACGGTCGCCAGCTGTCCAGGTCGCCTTGCTGATCCAGCGGTGTGATGCGCAGCACGCGCTGCGCCAGGAGGGGGCCAGGGAACACGGGTTGACAATGTTTGTTCAAAGCTGCCTGGATGGACGGGCTGATGAGACGGCCATGAGCAGGCGGAGCATGCACAGCGCTTTGGCCACGCCGCCAGCAACTTGCGCAGCCCACATTCCAAGCAGGCAGGGCTAGCAGCGCACCACATCGTGCGCGGTGACGGCGGCGCTAAAGGAGTCGGTGAAGGTGCCCAGGTTTTTCTCAGCATACAGGTCGCGCACCACAGCGGCAGCCCCTGCCAGCAGGCCGATCTGCCGCCAGTGCACCTGCGTTGGGCGGAACATTGGTGGGGAGGGAGTAGATGCAGTGAGCGACTCAAGTTGTGGGCAAGCAAACTGTGCCTGCCTTCGAGGTGAGAACCTGAGCAGTTCGGTCGACAGGGGCGCACATTCCAACTGCATCCCTTCAGAGGCGGCCTGTCCACACCCCTGCCCACACCCCTGCCCACCGTGACATTGCTCTGCAGGTACTGGCCGCCTGTGGTGTGGGTGTTGAGCATGACGACTGCACGTGCGCCGCCAGCCAGTGGCCCCGCATAGATCTGTGGAGACAGAGGAGAGGCAGGGCGGGGCAGCCTCGGGACCAAGCACATGCAGCCATGGGAGTACATGCACAGCAGATTCAGTGGGTAGCAGTGCAGGCGGGCAGACTGCGCTTACCCTGCTCTGCCCAATGTGCCAAATCAAGTCCCCAGGCACACCCAGCGGGTCCTATTTGGAGGGAAACAGAGAGCTACTCAGCACGGTGCAGGCAGCTGTGGTTGCTTCTTTGCAAGTCCACCTCGCGCGTTGTCATGCAGTTCCACCCGCACTGCCACGGGGTCACACCTGGTTGATGGCAATGACTTCCTTGGCCTTCAGGATCGCCAGGCTGTCGGGGTGAATCCTGCAGTGGTTGGCGACCTGGATAGATTTGGCATTGTGGCTTGGGGCGCAACTGCCGCGTCAGATGCATGTGCTGCCGCAGCAGCAGCAAGCATGAACCGGCAACGCACTTGCGCAGGTCAGCGCCGATGATCAGGGGGCTCTTCAGCAGTGCCCACAGCGCAAAATGCGCGCGCTGCTCGCCCACGAGGAGCCTGCCCACCCCGACTGCAAGGGAGTGGTGGGATGCAGGATCCGTGCATGGGGAGGAGGCCAAGTGGTCGTTGTGTGGGCCACCACAGCCGGTCAAGAGCGCTGCGTTCTGAGAGGGGCGCGCTCTGAGAACGATGTGGCTGACGGCTCACCCTCCAGCATGTCCAGGTCATTCCATGCGCCAGGCTGGGCATAGCGAGCCAGCCCGTGCGAGTAGTCCAGGATCTGCGAGAGAGGTGGTCACAACGGGCTGGGACTGTGTGGGAGGGCGGCCACAAGGTGCCCATGCGCAAGTCCAGCCCACGTTTCCCTGTGCTGCTTCCCCTGACCTTGAGTACGGATTCCCAGTTCGCCTCAATGTCCTGCAGAAGAAAGGTGTAATCTGCTTAGTGCCACATTCGTGCACTCCTGTCACTATCGGGTGGGCACTGAGGGTGGGCATGTGCAGGACGCTTCAACAAATGCCAGTGTGGAGAGGGTGGTCTGCCTCGTGGGCCCAGAATGTGCATTCCAAACGACACAGTTGAGCCCCTGCACCTCTGTCGCACGCCAGCTGTTGCCCACAGTGGGTGCCCAGGTCCAGGGATCAGCCACACCCCATTCGCACATGGAGTACAGCACAGGCCGCCCTGCAGGCGGACGAGCAGCAGCGCCTCGGGCCAGACAAGAGGCGAATGGTGCGGCAACAGCGGAAGGCATGCGATGCTGCCGCTTCAAGAAGTCGGCCCGCACTCACTGGTGGCATTTAGTGCATCGCGCATGGCGGTGTAGCGGTCAATGATCCAGTCGGAGGCGGGGGCCCAGCAGCTGTTTGGAGCAGGAGGCAGTGGGCAGCGGGCAGGGTCAGGGTCAGTGCGTGCAGTGCGCATTGCATGAGTGCAGGCGGCAGCAGCGGGCGATTGCAGGCTTGCTCAAGCCCAGGGGCACCCACTTGTCGTATTTCAAGTAGTCGACGCCCCACTCCGCCCAGGTCTGGGCGTCCACCTTCTCAAAGCCGCGAGAGCCTGTGGGAACAACGTGGGTGCAGGCGAAGCAGATGCGTGACAGCAACCAGGGTGCCCGCAATGCATCCACAAAGCAGCATCCACATGCCATCCTCTGGAGGAGCACCCACCTGGGTAGCCCGCGCACGTCATCTTCCCTGCGTCCCCATAGATGCCAAACTTCAAGCCCTTGGAGTGCACATAGTCGCTCAGGGCGCGGATGCCGCTGGGGAAGCGCAGCGGGTCGGCAATCAGGCGGCCGTCCTGGCGGGAGGGCGCCGACCAGGCGTCGTCCAGGTTGACGTACTCATACCTGCAAGGGGATGGGAGGGTGGGAGGTGTGCGGTATGAGAGCTGGTGTGGTGTGAGAGCGCAGAAAGATGGAGCGCAGGTCGGCCGGTCGGCAGCACCCACAGAGCGCAGCACCCACCCGGCGTCCTTCAGCCCCAGCTTAATCATCAGGTCCGCTGTGTCCTTGATCAGCTGCTCGTCGATGTTGGTGGCAAACGTGTTCCAAGCTGCAGGGCAGGGGGCGGAGCAGGCAGAGCAGCCCGTGTGGGCAACGGCGAGTCGACGTTGATGGGTGCTGGCGCCGGCAGCCTGCTGGCCATGAGCCTCCCTGGCAGCTTACTGTTGAAGCCCATTGCGGGGAGCAGGCCCTGTCCATTGTCCAGAGCGAGTACGCCCAGCGCGCAGCAGCTGCAGGCAAGGGGTGGGGAGGCGAAGAGCGGTGGACGGCGGTGGCGGCGGCGGCGGCCGGAGCTGGTGGCGACGCGTGGGCGCGTGACTGTGGCATCTCGGGCGGCGACTGATGAGCGGCCCAGCGACGTGCCGGAAGCCCTCACCTGAACAGAAAGAGCGCCAGTCGCATCCTGCCGAGCTGCTAACAACTCCCACAAACCGACCGATCGCCGGCAGATGGCCCGGCAAGCGAAGCGAAAAGATGCAGAGGTGCCGCCGCTCCTCCGGTCTTTGGCGCCGAAGCATGCGCCCATGTGTTCCATGCCAACTCAGCTCCAGTCTGACTGGATGGGGCGGCTTGCAGGCGTCTTGAACGCCGCCCGCGCGCATCCAATCGCGTTCCTGAGGTCTTTATACGTTATTACAACTCCCCCTGCGCCGCGCAGCTCCTGCAAGTTTGAATGTCGGCTCGCCAGCTGCGCGAGGCAATCAAGGTCCACCGCCAGACCAAGCGTGAGGTGACCTACTTGAGCAAACAATGCCTCCAGAACATCGGCGGGCGGCTGCAGCCCGGCGCTCGGGTGGGCTTTGTGCACATGCCGGGCGCCGCCAGCGGAGCGGCAGCCGAGCAGCAGCGCGGCGCAGGGGGGCCCCTGCCACCCTTCCCGGACTTTGAGCCCATTTCAGACCAGCAGCTGAAGCGGTTCAAGCTGGACCGCCTGCACAACGGCGTGCTGGTTGTGCTGAAGCAGCGCGGCGAGCCGCCAGCAGCTACTTGGCACTATGTGGTGCCCGCAGAAGACCTGGATTCCTTCCTGCTCTCGCTCTCGCTGGCAGGCCTGGGCATCAACCGCGCCTTCGACAAGGTGGGAAGTGTGTGCTCACTGTAAGGGCTGCATGCAGGGAGCCATGGACGAACGCCTCAGCTGGCGAAGCTGCCCACCTCTGTCTCCTTTCACCACCTCACCTGCACTTGGTCCCCTGCACTCATTGTCCCTGTTAGCAGGCGCGCAACCAGTTCAAGGTGCGGCTCAGCGACAACCCAGACGGCACCCCGCGCTGGACCGGTGATGGCGCTGAGGGCATCGGCAAGGACGGTGTTAAGGCCTGGATGAAGCTGGACATTGTGGCAGCTGACCGGCGCCCCGTGCCGCCCGCTGCCCAGCCTCAGACGCAGCCCTTCATGGTGAACCGTGTCAACGAGCACTGGCAGGCACGTCCAGCTGGCTTTTCATAATGATGGCGGGTGTTGAGCATGGCAGGAGGCATGCCCTGCAGGGTGCGGCAGGTTCAGCCATGCTTTGGTGCTCAATTGAGCTGTTGGTGCTGCCTGCCCCCCTCCCTGTCCCCACAGACTGACCTGTTTGACAACGCGGACGGCACCGACGCCAACCAGCGCTACGGCATGAACATTGTGGATTGTGGCAGCAAGTTTATTGTGGAGCTGTATGCGCTGCGCACCAAGTCGGCCAAAGAGGTGCTGATGGTGGTGAGTTTCGGTGTTTGTGCTGCCATCCATCTGTTTTGTTGCGTTTGCTGCTGCCATGTCTGCTGTGGATCAGACTACTGCTGCAATGAACTGGGTGATGGAAGCGACATTTGACAGTGGAGCGGCGCAGCAGATGCCTGCTGCTGCCGCCTGTGCAGATGTGCCTGTTGGGCTGCAGCAGTGTGCCTGTTGGTGCCTGGCCCTCACCCTGCCTCTGCCCCTCAGCCTCTCCATTCCCGCACCCTCCACATGCAGCTGTACCACGTCTGCCTGCGAGAGGGCTTCCCTGCCATCCTGCAAACAGACAACGGCTCCGAGTTCTGTGCCCGCGAGATCAAGCAGTTCTGCGAGCTGTGGGGCATCGAGTTCAAGCACGGCAGCGTGGGGCGGCCCAACGTGCAGGGCCAGGTGGAGAACAAGAACCGCAGCGCGCAGGACGCGCTGCGCTCCCTCCTGCTGCGCTACCCGGAGTACTCGTGAGTGCCATGCCCGGGCGGTCGCAAAGCAGTGCTAGCAGCAGAGTGTGCCTGTGACGCCACCGGCTGCGGCAGCTGTGGGGCGCGGCACTCCGTCTGCCAGCGTTGCTGGGCCTGCTGCCGCCTCACGTGCTGCTCCTGTTCCTCGGCTACGCGCCTGTCCGTCCGTCCACTCCGCCTCCTCCTGCCGCCCGCTTCTGCAGGTGGGGGTACATGCTGCCGCTGGCGCAGTGGCACATCAACACATCCCCAACGGCGGCGCTGGGCGGGCGCTGCCCCTACTGGGCGCGGTTCGGCATCATGCCCAACGTCTCGCAGATGCCACCGCTGCCGGCGCTGTTCAAGCTGATGGGCTTCGACAGGTCAGATGCCCAGGGGACAGAGTGTTGGAGGGGTATGCATGCATGGAGGGCATAAAAGAGTGGCGCAGGCTGCCCAATCTGCTTGAATGCTGGCTCCGTGCTGGCTACAGATGTGCCCTTGCACCCCAGCGTGGTGCTCAACCGTCCCTCGTACCGGCTTCACTTTGAACTGCAGCTCGCGCGAGGCCGCTGTCCTGCCGTTCGATGTGGGCGGCCTGCTGCTGGAGCCAGCCGCCGCCAAGAAGAAGGGCGGCAAGAAGCGGCCTGCGCCCGTGGCAGAGTCAGATGAGGAGGAGGAGGCAGAGGCAGCCGGCGCAGCAATGCTGATGGAGCTGGGGGTGGGCAGCGGGAAGCGGCCGCGGCGGCAGGGCGCAGGCGCCAAGCTGGGCGCCATCATTGCAGACGAGCTGGAGCTGGGGCTGGGCGAGGAGGAGGCCGGCCCTTCGCGGGCCCTGCCTGCACGCGCGGCAGCAGTCAGCAGCCCAGCTGGCACCCGGCGGCAGCTGCAGCTGTCGGCACGCCCTTTCGAGGAGTGGATGCAGGAGACAGAGGATCCGGATGCAGGCGGCAGCATCCCTGATGATGAAGGTGGGCCGGGGAAGCTGAGAGGCGCTGTTATGATTGATGCCTGCAGCTGTGCTGGTGTCCGCTGGTGTGCCTTTGCTGCCTTGCTGCCTTGCTTGTTGTCTTGGTGGCTGCTGCATTGCTGCTGTTCGTGCAGATGTGGCGGTTTGCTGCGTCGCATGCTGCTGTGCATGCCTTGGGCATGGCCTCGCTTTGCTGCTAACAATCGGCAACCCTGTGCTGTCCAACCTGTACAGCGGATGCTGAGCCCGAGTGGCGCCGCGGCCACGCCGCCAAGCTGGAGGAGGTGCTGGCCAAGAACCGCGAGTACATCAAGAAGAAGGGCAGAGGCCAGCTGAAGCCAGGTGCAGAGCCCAAGCACTGGAGCATCGGCAACATTGTGTGCTTCGCTCCCCGCAAGTGCGGCACCACCGGCAAGCCCCGCGGCGTGCGGCCCCAGAAGGAGGTGTTCGTGGTGGTGGGCAAGAAGGGGCGCGGCGCCCTCACCTTCTACAAGCTGCGCAGCAACGACGGCGTGCTGAAGGTGGGCTATCACTCTGCGCATGGGACGGGGCTGTTCGGTTGGGGTGCCGTGTGTTGCTAGGCCACGCTGTTCAGCTGTACTGCACCTAAGCTTCTGAGCATGTCTCGCCCACCATGTTACAAGCCTGCACTGCTGCATAGCTGCACTGCCCGTTGCTGCTGCAGTGATCTGGTGGGCACCCAACCCGGTGCTGGTGCTGAAGCTCCCCTCCTTTGTCGCAGTGCACTGCCGCGGCATGCCGCACAGGAACCCATTGAAGTGTGCAACTGCATGTGACCCTTCCCCCCTTGCTGGCCCAACATGTGCAGGCCGATGTGCGCGGCGATGAGCTGGAGCTGGCTGTCCCTGAGCGCGCGGCGCAGCTGAACTTTGAGGGTGTGGAGACGGCGGGTGTGCCCGAGGTGTCGATGACGGCGCTGGCGCGCGGCCTGGCTAAGGGCTGCAGCTGCCGCAAGCAGTGTGGCCCCAAGTGCCCCTGCAAGAAGCGCAACTCGCCCTGCAGCCGCGGCTGCGGCTGCAAGTGCAAGGTCGGCGCCAACTGCGGCAACCACTGATGCTGGAATGCTGCCCTGCTGGCGACGGTGCTGCGCTTCCGCCCGCCGCCCCGCATGGGTAGCTTAGGCGTGCTTTAGCTTTCTCTCGAGCTTAACCCACTTCAGTGGCGATTGTTACTTTTGCTGGGAGAAGCAAGCACGCAGGAGCTGTCGCAGGCACGCGAAGAGCATGGCATTCACCTGCAGCGGGGGTCCTGCATGCCCGCGCCGCCCTCTCAGACATGCATATAGTTGCGGGGAACTCAATTAGACGCGCGCGGCGGCCCGAGCGGGGCCCGAGCGGGCGACTCATCCAGTCAGACTGGCACTGAGTTGGCATGGAACACATGCGTTTCGCCTCCTGCTGAGGCATCAACTTCACCCAAGACTGATCCGTCACTCTTCCAGAAACGCCTAAGGCTACAGGTTACAAATGCCAACAGGTACATCAAGCGGCGCTGACCCCAAGCTGCCTGCCATCCGCCGCCACTGCGACGTTCAGCACCAAGGGAGCGGCACCGTCTCCCTGCTGCTGCATCCGCCGCTGCAGCAGTGCATCCGCCACAGGCAGCAGCAGCTGCTCCCGCAGCAGCGGCCGCAGGCGCTGCGCTCCCGACACAGGCGACAGGCCGCGGGCCGCCAGCCAACGCTGCGCGGGCTCTGCTACCTGCAGCCGCACGCCCTGCTGCTCCAGATCCGCTTGAACTTCGGCCAGCTGCAGCTCCAGCACCCGCTGCATGTCAGCTGCGCTGAGCGGCTGCATGCTGAGCGCTGCGTCCAGACGGGCCAGCAGCTCAGCCGGCACGTAGCGAAGCGGGTGCTGGGCCTGCTGGGCCTGCTGCGTGGGTGCAGCCTGCTGCGCCCCTGCAGCGCCCGCTCCACCGCTACCCTCCTCCGGCTGCAAACACAGAGCCGCGGCGCTGTGTCCACTGTGCGAGCTGCTACGGCCAGCATCGCCTGCAAACACCTCTGGGTGCACATGCCCCTCCAGCACTCGGACCACATCGGGGTCGCCGCCGCCGCTGCTGCCACTAGCCGAGCTGCTGCTGCTCCCGCTTGCCGAGCTGCTAGGCGCAGTGCCACCACCGTCCAGGCTGCCGCCTGCCAGCGAGGGCAGCGCGGCACTTGTTGGGCTGGTGGTGAGCACCAGGATGGTGTTGCGAAAGTCGCAGCGCTTGCCCATTGAGTCAACTAGTTGGCCGGTCTCAAGCACCTGCAGGGTCCAGCGCAGGGCAGCAGCTGCACAATGTCATTGGTTCGACCAGGTGCTGGGAGGTGCAAGTATGCTGTGCTTCTGTGCAATGCCTGAAGATGCCCAAGGCGTTCGGCAGCGCCCAGTGAGCAACGGCCGGTGGATGTGACTGCACACTGCACACAGTCTCGCCAAAACCTTTGCACGCACCTGTGTGATGAGGCTGGCCACCTCTGGGTGCGCCCGGTCCATGCGCTCCAGCAGCAGCACGCTGTGCGGGCGCCGCCTGCACATTGAACAGGCAAACAGGTCGAGCCGGAGGCTTCAGTGAGGCGGCAGTATCGCTCAGCGCATGCACTCTCTTATGCATCCCTACACATTCCAATGTCGCATGGGTGAACAGCAGCTCCCACAGTTGCCCACCTAACGGCTTCAGTCAGCAGGCCGCCGTCGCCATAGCCCACGTACCCTGGCGGGGCACCCACCAGGCGGGCCACTGCGAAACAAGGGCAGCACACTTCTCATCAGCAATCGACCCACTCAAGCGACCCATGCATTGCAGACGCAATCCAAAACGAACAAATATGCGTGCTTCCTGGCGCTGCCAAACCAACACTCCTGGTGCCAAACCCAACAACCCCAGGCATTCCCCTCCTTTGCCCACCTGACGCTCGGTCGGCAAACTCAGCCAGATTGAACCGCAGCAGGTGGCGCTCGGAGCCGAAAAGCGCCTCTGCCACGGCCAGGCACAGGGTGGACTTGCCCACTCCCGCTGGGCCTGTGAGCAGCAGGGAGGCCAGCGGCTGCTTGCCGCGCTGCAGCCCCAGGCGCCCCAGCCGCACTGCCCCCGCCACCGCGGCAACTGCCGCATCCTGACCGGCTACTCGCCGCCGCAGGCGAGCCTCCAAATCAGCCAGCGGCTGCCAGTCGGTTTGGGACAGATGCTCGATAGGGATGCCACTGGCCTCAGCCACAACTGCGAGCACATCCGCCGCATCCACCAGCGGCGGCACAGCAGCAGCAGCTGCTGCCAACCCTGCTGCTGCTGCACCAGCTGCTGCCATTGGCCGGGGTGCTGCTGCTGCTGCTGCTGCTGCTGCTGCTGCTGCTGCTGTAGATGGCTGGACTGCTGCTGCTGCTGTAGATGGCTGGACTGCCGCTGCTGCCGCAGCTGGTGGCGGCAGCACCTGCGGTGGCTGCTGCACTTCCTGTGCTTCTGGCACGGCCGCTCCTCCCACCGCCCCCAGCACTGCTGCTGGCCCCACGGGTGCAGCCGCCGGCGGGGCTGCTGCTGCTACTGCTGCCATCGCCACACCTGTCTGGCTCATTTTCAGCATCTGCTGCTGCTGCTGCGCCGCCGAAAACAGGGAGGCACCAAGCATGAGCTTCTCTTGCGGGATGCTCAGGTAGGTGAAGCGGCAGCGTGGGCAGGTGACAGTGACTGCACAGTGCGGAGAGGAAGAGGGAAGACCTCAGTCCGACCCGCACGGTTCCAGGCGGAGCTGGCTTTGCAAGCACAGGCATCCAACGGCAGCACCCATGGACATTGCATGCACTCACCAGACCCCTCCACGGGCGCAGCAGGGGTGCCACAGTGCGGGCACGACAGGGAGTGCGTGGCGGCGCCGCTCAGCCCGCTGCTGTTGTGCGGCGGCTGCACTGCTGACCCTGCCACTGGGCGGCTCGGCTGCTGCTGCGCCTGCTGCTGCTGGGCCTGCTGCGTCTGCTGCGTCTGCTGCGTACTGAGCCACTCCATCAGCCGCCGTGCTTCATCATGGCTCTGCCCAGCTGCTGCCAAAGCAGGGTCCCCCGCCCTAACTGACGCTGCACTGCTGCCCGACACAGCCATTGCGGGCTGGGACCACCCAGCCGCCGCAACCGCGGCAGCGGAGCGCAGGCGCGCCCGTGCAGCCGCTTCATCCATCACATCAATAGCCGAGTCTGGTAGCCTTCGCTCCGGCAGGTACCGCTGGGCGGCCGTCACGGCTGGGGAGGGAGGGCGTTTGGGCAGCG
>RRZL01000082.1:1956680-1972059 GCA_006782975.1 Chlorella sp. Dachan | reverse complement strand
ACTCAGTTGGTCATGATTGCTTGGATAGCCTACTTATGCATGCACGCTGTGACCGACCGCGCGCATGGTTGGCCAGCAGCGCATGATGCTGCCGCTTGCTTCGCTCCTCCCGCCAGCAGCTCACCTGCGCCCAGGGCTGCATCGCTGTAGCGCACGCCATGGTAGCGCTCGTAGCGGCCCCTCAGGCCGTGCAGCCAGGTGAGCGCCTCCTCCGGCGCAGGCTCCTCTACAGCCACTGGCTGCGGTAGGGTTGCAGCAGGCAGACCATGCGTGCCGAGCTGGTGGTTGGGCGGTGGGCTAGTTCATGACATGCATGCCATGCCAGGGTGAGCAACTCGGCTATCAACTCCTCCACCACATGCATGGCAAAGCATGGCATGCTGCTGGACTGGGACGCCAGTTCACAACTTGCCATGCAAGTCAACGTGACGTGACCTGCACTTGCAGAGCCCATCAGCAGCTGCGTACCTGGAAGCGCCTAGCAAAGGCGCCGTCAGCCTCGATGTGCTTTCGGTACTCTTCAACTGCAGCCGAAACGGGAGCTTACAGGTTTGTATCTGCTGGAGGCACCCTAGCAGCCAGTTCGCATCAGCAACCTTGCATCGAAGGTGCACACCTGTGGTGGCGCCGATGCAGTGCAGATCCCCACGGGCCAGTGCTGGCTTCAGCAAGTTGGCTGCACCAGAGCGGGAGGGGAGACCCACAAAGTGAGCACCTGGACATGAACTTGTACGACCACATGTCGTGCTCAGCAGCAGCTCAACCTACAGCCATCCCTGCGCCCGAGCACAAAGCGCCATGCGCCATACTGCCATGCGACGCCATGCCATGCCACGCCATGCCATGCCATGCCGTACCACAAAGCGACCTACCTGCATTCATGCCGCCCTCCACCCGTCCAGCGTCCATCAGCATGTGCAGCTCATCGATGAACAGGATGACGCGCCCAGCTGCCATGCGCACCTCGTTCAGCAGGGACTGAACCATCAGGCATGTGAGGGGCCAGCAGGGGCGCAGGGGCATGAGATGGCAGGACGACAGTGGCATGACATGGCATGGCGTGGCCCACAGCTTGGCACAGCACTGGCCGGCGTGGCATGGCATGGCGAGGCGTCCAGCGTAAAATGACAAGGCACCCCTGATACGCCATGGCAGGCAACGTCATGGCATGCCACATCGCACCACGCCTCTGTGCCATGCCATGGCATTGCATGCCATGGCATGGGGACGTGGCGGAACATTGATTCGGCATGCTTGTGCCACTCACCGTGAGACGCTCCTCAAACGCTCCTCGGAACTGGGTGCCCGCCACCAGCGACCCGACATCCAGGGCAATGACAGCCCGGCCCCGCAGGCCAGCCGGCGCCGCGGGGGAGACGATGAGTTGAGCAATGCCCTCCACAACTGCCGTCTTGCCCACGCCCGGGTCGCCGATCAGGACTGGGTTGTTTTTCGTGCGCCTCAACAGCACCTGAGCAGTGTAAGGCATACACAGTGCAGCTATTCAAGAGTGAATGTTGCGCTTCGGGGCATGCACAAGTCTCGGGAAGTGGCCAGCCGCTACCAAGCCGTCACCGCACCTGGAGCGCCCGCTCAATCACGTCCTGCCTGCCGACCAGCGGGTCCAGCCGCCCGTCTGCTGCATCCTGCGTCAGATCCCGCCCGTGCCGTTTCAGCATGGAGCCACTGACCACCGGCCTGTGGGTGATGTGGCATCTTGGGCAACGGGTGTATTACAGCGACGGTCGGGTGCGCCTGCAACGCAGAGGTGTTGCAAGCTGCACGAACAAATGCGGGGCGTGCAGCTGTGCTGAGCAAATGGTAGCCCACCTGTACGACCCTGCTGGCTGTGGAGCTGCAAAGGCGTCCTGAGCCGCGGTGTGCTGCTCCTCGGCGGCGGCAGCGAGAGCGGCGGACGAGTGCAAGCCCGCAGGCAGGCGGACGCCAGCCAGCGCGTGGCGCGCGACTGTACGCGCAACCAGCATTTCGAGTAGCCAGATGACTGGCCGGAAAGCGCGACGCCCACCTCGAGCGAGCAGCAGAGACCGCTACCACGCTCAGGCGCACACAAACCAACAGTGCCGCCTCATCAGATCTACCAAAGTGAGCAAACCTCGCCGCCTGTCGATGCACTGGCCTCTTTGCAGAGTCCGCACAAGACACTGCTGCCGGGCGCTGTGCCGCGTGCCGGTGCCGCAGCAACAAGAGTGAGGCCCCTCCTTAATGTTCGCTTTTCAGTCTGTGATTCACAAGTAGCAGATGCCAGAATCACCAATGCAGCTTATTCAAGCAGAAACTCGGCAATCTGCTGCCGCAGCTGCTCGGTGCTGCACGGGCCGCTCGCTGCCGCGGCCCGTGGCCCCGCTCCCGCCAGCCCTGCCATCTGCTGCTGCACATCCCCAGGCAGGGCGCCTGCTACGCTGCTGCCAGAAGCGCTGCTGCCTGAAACTCCGCCCAATATCTGCTGGAGGCAGCTCAGGCAGCAGCCTGCGGCTGCCGCAGCAGCAGCCGTGCCGCTGCCGCCGCTGGTGTGCCCGCCGCTCACGTCGGCGTCTGCGCTGCTGCTGCCGCCACCGGGTAGCTCGTCATCCGCAAGTGGCGCCGAGCAGATGGGGCACAGGACAGCCACCAGGCGCTGCTGCTGCTGCTGCTCGTCCTGGTGCTGCTGCCCGCCGTTCGCCTGCTGCTGGCTGCTGGCGGGAGCCGGCGGGTCGTTCCATGGGAACGCGTCCAGCTTGGAAATCGTGTTGAGTATGTTGGGCACGCTGCCTGCGCTTGCACAAATGGCAGCAGCGGACGCCTGTTTGAAGGTGAGCTGTGCGCCGTGCGCCGAACAAGTCGCCCATTGGCCATCCCAACACACTTCTTCCCAAGGCAGCCCAGCCAGCCGCGCACCTGGGTTGTGCGCCTCCATGCCCGCCACAAACGCGGCGGCCAGCGCATTGATGTTCTTCTTGTCCAATCCACCCGCTCCTGCTGCCCCTCCCAGGGGAGATGTATCCGCTAGCGGCAGGCTCCAGCGGGTGCAGACCACGCCCAGCTCCCGGGCGGACACCTCTCGAAGCGGCAGGAAGACGGGCGGCAGGCGACCGCCATGCCTACAGAGCAATGGTCCGGAGCAACGGGGTGCAGCCTGGTTGCATTGAGTGTGCGACTGTCATTGCAGCGCACGCACGCAGCTGAGTGCACGGCAGCGCACGAGTGCCAGATGATGATGGCCGCATGAACCCGCAGCAGCAGCAGCGGCAAGGGAGGGCTCCCCACCTGACATCCACGAGTCGCACATCTCCCGCCAGCGAGTAGCCGCAGCCCTTTGAGGCGGCTGCTACAATGTGCGCCGCCAGCGTGGTGGCACAGTCGGCGCGTGCCAGCCGGGCGCAGCCCAACTCTGCTGCGGCACGCAGCAGCAGGCGGCCGCGCAGGTGGCGGGCCAAGTCCTGCCGCCCGGTTGGATCGCTGACCGACGCGAGCAGCGACTGGAGCCGCTGCCGTTGCTCCTCTCGGGGTGCTGGGCTGAACACGCTGCCACCACTGCTGCTGCCGCCGCCGCTGCCGCTGCTGCTGCCGCTATCGACGCTTCTGCTGCTGCTGCCTGCGTTCGCTGCGCTGCCATCTGCAGGTGCTGCTGCTGGCTCATCAAAGACCGCCTCCAGCGGCAGGCAGTGGTAGGTCACGCCGCCTTCACTGCCCTCGCAGTGGGGTGCTGCAGCTGCTGCCACGCTAGCCTTCCAGGCAGCCTGCTGCTCAGGTGTTAAGCCCAGGGCTGCAGACTCGTCGATGTGAATGATGTGCAGCGTAAAAGACACCTGCGGCGGCAGCGGCGGCAGCGAGAGGGCTGGTGTGCAAAATATGGCTTTTGCACAGCAGAAAGACGGTGCAGCAGTGCGTGTACCGGCTGAGGCGCACCAACAGCAACAAAGTGGCACAGCAGCAGCAGGGAAACGGCCCCAAAGCAACTGCACCACCGCACCTTGCCGCGGGCGGGCCGGTCGGTGCGCGGGTTGCGCAGCTGCGCCAGAAAGTGTAGCAGCGCCGCCGATGGAGGTCCGCCAGAGTAGGCCAGCGCCAGCCGGTCACCAGGCAGGATGAGGGAGTGCACCCGCACCGCGTTGCGGACCTGTAGGGAGCGAGGAGGGCGGGTGCTGATGGGATGTGAGCAGCCAGGCACTGCAGTGCGTGTGGCGCATCCACGCCACTGCTTGCGTGGCAGCCGAGCCGGCACACAACCACAGCCTTAGTGCAGCCCAGCAGTACGCACCTTGGACAGCAGCTGCTCGTGCAGGCAGGGGTGGCAGAGCGGCTCGCGGCCGCGTGCAACCACCTGCACGGGGCGGCGGGTGGGCGCGTGAGCAGGGCTGCCTGCCATTCGCAGCGGCAGCACATGGCTCTGGCTGGCTGTGCTGAGCAAACATCTGCAACGACCTTGTAATGCGCTCGCCTCTGCCTCCTGCTTGCGGCACTTGATGCACACGGTGCCGGCTGGCGGCACCACGGCGGCGGCAGGCAGCGGGTCACCGCCGCCGCCGCCGCACCCCTCGTCGCCGCACTGCCGCTCCTCGCTGCTGCCGTTGCATGCTGGGGCCTGCTGCTCTTCTGGCTGCTGCTGGGCTGCAGGCAGGGAGCCTGCAGGCGCCGGCATGGTGTTCTTCTGGCGTCTGGGAGGCGAGAGACCGCGCCACAGCCTGTGAATCGTGTTGTGAAACTGCAGTTGTGACTGGTGCAGCAGCTTGCAAGCCCTGCTGTCCTCCCTGTCGCCATGCCGGTCATGCCGTCCCGTGGCGAGGCCGCCATCGCCCGCCCCGACCACCTGCCCTGCCCCTGATCACGCTGTACACGCCCCTGAGCGCGCCAGTCCCGCGGCCTGCCCACCGGCAACCCCAACCAGCACTGCAGCCGAGGCCCGGCGACACGGCGGCACCGCGCAGGCAGCCATGAACTTGTTCCGGCTGGCGGGTGACATGAGCCACTTGCTCAGTGTGCTCGTGCTGCTGCTGAAAATTCGGGCAACCAAGTCCTGCAGAGGTGCGGGGCGGGGCTGGTGGCGCCGGGCAGGGGGGCTGCAAGCGGACGGGGCCACCAGGCGGTGCGCAGGCCGACCAGGAACGGCCGCCGCCGCCGCCGCCGCACGCGCCGGGGTTGACCGCCGCTCCGTTGGTTGCCTGCGGCTCCCCGCCAGGCATCTCGCTCAAGACGCAGGAGCTGTACGCCCTCGTATTTGTCACGCGCTACCTGGACCTCTTCTACTCGTACATCTCGCTGTGAGTATCGGGTGCAGGCAGGGGGCGGGCCAGCTGCCGCTGCCAGCGGATTCTGCCCGCTGCCCCACTGCCGGCTGTCACTCATGACAGCCTCCTCCCACCCCCGCTCGCCCGCCCCTCCTCCCCCGCAGCTACAACTCCATCATGAAGGTGACGTTCATCGCCACCGCCGTGTCCATCATCCGCTACATGCGGTTTGACAAGGTGGTGAAGCAGACGTACGACAAGGAGCAGGTGCGGCTGTGGCAGCCGCCCACCAGCCCAGCCGGGTGTGATTGCAGCTGCAGAGCTGCTGACGTTTTTGAGCAGCGCAGTTGTAGGGGTGTCGCCGTGCCGCTAGGCGTGCCTTGATGCCAGGCCGCTGGCGCCGCGGCCCTCAGTTTGGCGGCCGTGGCGTGGTACCGGCCTTCGTAGACAGCTGCTGCTGCTGGCCCAACCGATACGCTGCTGCTGCTGCTGCTGCTGCTGGTAACAGTGTGTCCTGCATGCCTGGTGGCTTCGATCCCATGCAGGACACGTTCCGCTACGCATTCCTGGTTGTGCCCTGCCTGCTGCTGGCCCTGGTGCTCAACCACCGCTTCACGTTTACTGAGGTGCGGCAGTGTGGGCAGCACAGATGGGCGCCATGCTGCAGTTGTGTTGGAGCGGTGGGGAAGCAGCGTGCAGCAGCGGTTAAGCGCGGTGCAGCTCTGCTTGGTGCAGAGCTGCTAGTGAGTGCACCTGCTGCTGCTGGAGCCCATCTACAGCTCGCCGCAACCAGGTCCCAACAAGCCAAACAACCGCTTGCAGGTGCTGCGGACCTTCTCACGGGGGCCGTGGGCTGCTGGCTCGCTTACGCCGTCTCACTCGACCCCCACTCCGCTGCCTGCTTGTGTGTGTGCAGGTGCTGTGGACCTTCTCCATCTACTTGGAGGCGGTGGCCATCCTGCCGCAGCTGGTGCTCATGCAGCGCACTCAGAACATCGACAACCTCACCGCCAACTACGTCGCGCTGCTGGGGTGCGCGGAAGAAAGGGATCATTGCTCTGTTTGGGAAGCCGTCAAGTCGAGGGTGTCTTTACTACGTCAAGTCGGGGGTGTCTTTACTACGTTGCGCTGCTGGGGTGCGTGACAGAAGCAGCAGTGCTGCGCTGCTCGTGCAAGCGTGCACGCGTTTGCGTGTGCTGCGGTGTGGAGTGGGCGGGCGTGGGGCAGTTGATGCGGTGGCCCTGTCGACAAGGGCTGCTGCCTCTGCTGGCTGCCAGCAGCGGCGGAATGCTTGCGCCCGCCCGTTGCCATGCTGAGCCTGCTGTGCCCGCTGTGTGTGCCCGCCCCCTGCGCAGCGCGTACCGCGGCCTGTACATCATCAACTGGATGTACCGCTACTTCACGGAGCCCCGCTACCGGCAGTGGCTGGTCTGGATCAGCGGCGTGGTGCAGACAGCGCTGTACGCGGGTGCGCAGGGCAGAGAGGGCGGGGCAGTGCGGGCTGAGGCGGGGCAGCCTGGTTTGCGTGCGCCCGCCCAATCGGGTTGGTCGTGCGGCAGGCTGCGATGGCTGGCAGATGGTCCAGCTGGGCTTGTGGGAGTCGCGGCTCGTGTTGGTACCACTTGTTTCCTGCATGCCTGATGGTGGTACCCCCGCTCAAGCGCCGCTCTTGCTGCCGCACTCCGCTGCCCGCAGACTTCTTTTACTTTTACGTCAAGGCGTGGAAGCAAAACACGCGGCTGCAGCTGCCGGCATGAGTGGGGACTGAGCAGGCAGTGCGCTTGGGTGGTGCAGCCCTGTGCGGCTGCAGCCCGCCACCGCTGTCGCGCCAGCTTGGCTTGAGAGTGCTGCGTCTGCATCGCCAGCCCGCCTCATTGCTTGTACCCCTGTGGCCCTCCGCTTCTCTCCTCCCGCTCCGTCTGTCGTCCCCGTTGCCTGTCCCTGCCCGCACTTGCTGAGCGCCTCGTTGCCTAGTTGAGCGCAAGCCGCGCTGCGTGCGCCGCGTTTTATCCTGCCCCCAGCAGCCGACCGATACTGTAAACCTGGAATGCCCAAGCTGTTGGGAATGTAGCGAACTCCATGCCACTCCGGCGCCAGTGCAGCTGTAGGGTTCAAGGAGCGGCAGCACGCCATTTCAGACGTTTTCAAGTCTCACTAGATCATACTGAACCAAGGTAGGGACCAGAGCCGCACAGGCTTGGGTCTGGGCGGGTTGTCCAGGGCTGGCGCCAGCCCTGGCCGGCCTGCGTCTGGCGGTGTCGGGGGCACCCCTGCGCCTCCGAGCAAGGCAGGCCAGGTCCCTGGGCGGCCTCACAGGCGCAACGAGGCGGTGGCGCGCTCGCCATTGGCTGCTGCGCCGCCGTACGCCGCCGCCGCCGCCGCCGCCGCCGCTCCGCGGCCACCCTGCCAACCATCCTCATCCACACTCCACTGCCATCTGCTGCCACCACAGATCTCGTGATGTCGGCACCCGCTGAGAAGCCCCAGGACGAGCCCCAGAAGGGGAAGAAGGTGGGCAGCAGCGGGACTGGCCCTGGCAACAAACGCTTGCCTGCTCATCCCCGCCTGCCTGGCCTTCCACTGTAACACACGCCCATGCATGCACACCCTCATTCGGCAGTCTTTCAAGCTCATTGAGAAGAGTGGCATGGATCTGGAGGCGCTGGAGGTGGAGGGTAGGCTGTCTAGCCCACTCACTTCAAAACTGTGCTTGTGATCCGTGAACCGCTGCTGCCGCCGCCCGAAACATTGCGTTGCCCCAGCATGGGACACGGATCCGCTGCTGCCGCCGCCCGAAACATTGCGGCTTAGTGTGGACAACGTGCCCCAGTATGGGACACGCCGCATCCCCATCACACTCCGTGGACTAGCCATATGCAGATGCCAGCCGGCTCATGCTCCCTCCCTGTGCAGGTGAGGAGGGCCAGGCCGGCGGCGCCATGGCACAGGAGGCTGCTGCCACCGCCGCCCCCACCAGCCAGGGCGAGAAGCGGTGAGGGCAGTGCATCAGTGCATGCGAGTGAGATGTTGGATATGGCGTCGCTGCGCTGGCTGCTGTGCCGGCTGCTGCACTGGCGAGGGACGCCAGGTTGTGGCAGGTGGTGCGGGCGTGCCTCGTTGTCTGTTGCGTTGTCCAGTCCAGCCTGCTTGCACAGCACATGCCCTGTGTCGTCATTGTCCGTTTCAGCCAATACCTGCGCCCTGCTATTCCACAGTGAGATCCAGGAGAAGGAAGCCAAGCGCTGAGCTAGCTGGTTTGAGCTAGCAAAGTAGAAGCACAAAACCTGAGCGGCATGCCGGCAAGACTGCGGGCTGCCGCTCACCGTACCATATCACACTTTGAGTAGTGTCGCTGCGCTGTCGCACGTGTGTGCTAGTGGTTGCCGCGTTACCGTGTGTTTCATATCATGATGGACAGGTAGCAGTGCTGTAAACTGAAGCAGAGGGACAGCTAGGCGCCGACGGAAAGGAATAGTGTGGCATGCACAGCGGTGTGGGCGTGTCGGGCGGGCAGCCTCATGAGCTGGGTAGGCAGATCTGCTCGGACATGCTTCGGGTGAGCTGCACATTTCAAGCGGCTAGGAGTGCTCAGGGGCGTGCGTATACTCGTAGTCTATATGCACATCTGCGGGCCAGGAGGGGGCGCAGTTGTGGAGGGAATGCTGCACGAGTGAGGTCATGTGGCGGCCTTGCGCTCTCAGACAAGCCCAGCTGCATTGAGCCCCACTCAGCGGACGAGACACCAGCATCACAGTGCAGGCTCCATTGCGTTTACTGGCCCAGGCCCACTCACAAGCTCGAGATACTTCGGGCAGCAGCTCCAGCTTGACTTGCAGCGACTCGCCTGCGGGGCAGCAGGACAGGGAGGGGACATGTCTGCCGGCCTTGCCGCCCTCCTTGCTTGCCCAGCTGGTGCTACCATGTCTGCTGTTGCAGCTGGCGCGCTGGGCAAGCACAATCCCGCAGGCGCCATTCACCTATAGGGCGGAGCCAGCTGGCATGCTTGTGGGGTCTGGGTGCACCGCTGCCGCTCGCCTGCGGAACAACCACCCCCTCCCCCATCCTCCCTACACTTCTGTGCCCCAACACCCCACCTATATCGTGCGCTTCTCTCACAGTCATGCTCTCGTCGACGACGATGTCCACCTCCGCAATGTACGTGCTGCCCAGGGTGAACGCCCTGCACCATGGCATGGCACCCAGGACTCCCCATGTGACTGATTGCACACCATTCCCAGGCGGGCTGTTGTTGGCCGGGCTTGCCTCTGCTGAACACCGGTGCTCAGCCACAAGCACATGCAAGCGGCCAGCGTGTGCTCAACCTCTCGACCCCCATCAACCCACCGCACGGTGTCAATCTTCTGAACCCTCTCATCATGGTAAAAAGCCAGGTGCGTCAGGCGCTGCAGCAGGTCCGGCGGCGCCGAGCGGCCCACCAGGTTGAGCAGGTGCTGCTGCGCCTGGCCACCCCAGGCCCACACCACGAACAGGGACAGCGCGATGGCGATGGCTGGGTCCCAAAAAGGGGCCACCTTGGCGCCCAGCAGTGCGCCTGCAGGTGGGCAGGTCGGCAACGTGTGCAGCAACCGTGTGAGGCAGCCGATGTGCAAGTGTGGGGAGGCAGGCCCACATGGTAGGCGGGACAGCAGCACACCACCAGGAGGTGCATGCCAGCGGACAACAGCAGCAGTAGCCCTCCCACAAGCATGTCACTTGCAGTCCCACCTGCCAGGCCCACGCCATTCACCAGCACGTCATTCAAGTGGTCGAGCGCAAAGGCCGTCACTGCGGGGCTGGGGCTGCCGCGGCAGTACAAGAAGAGGGCCAGCTTGATCGCCACGACTCCCAGCGTGCCTGCGGCAGCATGGACGGGCGGGGGGTGCGTAGCGCCCGCAAGTTGAAGGCAGCACTCTGCCGCTCAACCAGTCGTTTGTGAAGGCTGGCCCGCCTGCTCGGCCAGCAGAGGCTGAGGGTCCCAACCACCTGAGTGAAGGACCTCCCCCCTCCTCTCACCTCCCACAACAATGCCCATCTTGCCTCCCAGGTCTGGAGCAGCACCGCTCAGCAGCTCCTGCAGGTGCGCCGCCAACGGCAAGTTGGTGTGTCGAACTCAGAGCCTGGCCCGCAGTGTTGCCGGCCTTTGAGCGTGGCGATCCGCCCCAAAGTGCAGAGGCTTACCGATCAATCCAGGGGGGTGACAGCAGTGCCCTCACCTTGACGCCCTCCACAATGACTTGGAAGGCGGCTGTGCCCATGATGACGCTGAAAACAATGATGCCTGCAACCAGGGAGAGGCAGAGCTGTCAACAGCGCAACAACAGGCTCTGTTTGCTCCGCAGCAGCACACGTGCACTGCCGCCACTGAGCACACGTGCACCGCCGCCACCACCACCACCACCCCACACCACACCACATGCATGCCTAGCGGCTCCATGCGCTCCTTGCCCACTGGGTACTGGTCTGGAAGGATAAGTAGGGACAGCGATGAAGCAGGAGGGTGGAAGCACAGCAAGTGGGCCAGCGCAGCTCAGAGCTGGATTGGGCTGCGCAGCGCTGGGCCGCGCAGAACATGCGTACACCGCAGTCACCGCCCTCCAAGCTCACACTTGTTGCGCTGCTTGGCCTGGTGCGTGCTCCAGTAGAGCATGATGGAGCTGAGCACGTCCAGCACTGCATCCAGCGTTGCAATGACAAGGGACAGGCTGCCGGACAGCAGGGCCAGGGCCGTGCGCACCACCAGAAGCAAACAGTTGGCTGCGAAGGACAGCACGATCGCCCGCCGCACTTGGGCCTCCTCCTGGGGCAGAGCAGGGAGGCGGTGAGAGCGGGGTGGTCGGTGCCATGCTGCTGTGCAACACCGGAGGGTGGGCTGGCAAGGGGCTCGTGTGTCGCTTCCAGGGAGCCCCACCTGGTGCGCGTTGTTGGTGAAGCTGCCGCGGTGGATCTGCTCCGTTTGCATCAGGGCATCGATCAGTTCGTTCTGCCGCAGGTAGTATGCATGCAGTGAGCGCCGCTGCTTCCGGCTGATGGTCGGAGTCGTCTCCAGCAGCCGCTGCAGCAGGCGGGGAGATGCACAAAGGCCAGGCTGAGTGCACCGGGGGCTGGGTTGCAACAGTGAAGGCGCAACATCCAAAGTCAAAGACAGCTACACATCAAAGGTAATGCAAGGCGGTATGAGAGTGCTAATCAGGTGCAGCAGTGGGCTTCGATCTCGTGGGGAGAGCGGCGGCGGCGGCGGCGGCGCTGCCGCCAGACACACCTTAAGCTGCTCGGGCGACTGCTTCAGCCTCTCAAGCTGCTTTATGGCGTCGCTGTAAGCAGATGGGCGGGGTGAGCTCTCTGCAGAGAGCGCAGGCGACTCCAAATCCGGCTGCGCGTCCTGCAGCAGCTGCTGGGCCTCCGGAAAAGCCATAGGTCAAGTTGTGCAAGTCATCAATCGGCTGAGGGCGGGTGGCCGACATGCCGCCGGCACATGCCGCCGGCACTGCCGACGCCCGCGTGGCGCCGGGCCGGGGGGGTAAGTACACTTGTTTCCCCTTGCCATTAGCTGTTCAGGATGCTGCCGGGCCTGCCGCTGCTCGGCACGGCGTGTACTTCAGATCACTTCATCTGGCAGGCTCGTTTACAGTCAAGTCTGGTTGGAAACTTTGTGGTCAGAGTGAGCTGAGCAGCATGCCGGTGCATAGCAGTGCTTCGGCCCTCAGAACGAGCGGTTTTTGAGGACGCGGTGCGCTATCAACGTCCAGGTGTACAGCCCGCAGCACAGCCAGGCGGCGATGATCTGCAGCCATGATGGCAGGTGGAGCCAACCGGTTGTTGAACGAAGCCGCAGCACCGGCTGAGAGCAGCAACACACCCAGCCCCACCCACGAGCATCACACAGCACTGCGCCTGCCCGCCTCCCGCCATCGCACCTTGGTCCACGTGGAGCCCCACCCTCGGTCCATGCTGTTCACGCCCTGCTGCCCCTCCAGGTCCCAGCCCACAAACAGCATCGCCTGCAGCGTGACAGGGTTGGGCAGTTGCCGCGCAGAGCAGGGTCGGTTGGACCATGGATGGTTGCGTGACTGTGCACAATTGCAACATCGCCGGCAAGGGCGCCGTGCGGCCCCGTGCGCGGTGAAGCAACCCTCGGCTGCACAGGACAGCCAGTCACTGGCGCACAACAGACTCGCGCGCAACTCCCTCTGTGTGCGCGCTCACCATGTAGCAGCTGGCCAGGGCAAACATGAGATGGAAGAAGTCGGGGCGGTGCGGCAGCTCGTCGTCGTCACAAGTGCCTGTGGAAAGATCAAACGCTCCGCTGCTTGTGGCGCCGCTCATGGTCGAGTAGCCCAGCTGCAAAGGTGGCAGGGCATGGTTGCAACGGAGGATGATTAAGGTGCTGACCAATGCGCAGCGAGGCGGCAACGCATGGCTGGACAGAACTGGGGCGCAGCGCCCGGAGTGGAAAGCCCTCGGCGTGCAGCAAGCAGGCGCAGCATGTCTGGCTCACCGCCACGATGGCCACCACAAAGCCCACAATCTGTTGGGAGGGTGAAGGAGGGCAGCCAGGCAGCGCTTTGGTGTGGGGAGGGTGTGCAATCCAGCGCAGCCTGTTGCAGCAAGCTGCCACACAAGCGCACAAACGCAGTACGGGCGTGCCCCAAATCCGCAAGCTCCTCTATCCCTATCGAGCCCATACTGTTGTTGCTGCCAGCCCCACCTGCACAGCCTTGTTTGAGGAGGCGGTCGAGTTGGCGCAGGCGTGGTCAAGCGGCTCGCTGTTGAGTGCGCTCCAGCAGTAGTACGTCGTGTCTGCAAGCAGCCCAGTTTTGACGACACAACACGTTGGTGGTCCCACGACTCAACACATGAGCGCTGCTTGCGGGCTGCACAGCGGCTGTCGAGCCCTGCCGCAATATACAGCACCCGCCCCAGCTCACATGCAAACACGCAGGCGGATGTGAAGAGGCCGGCGCTCTGGGGCCGGATGGGGCTGATGCTGATGGCTCCGTAGATGAGGAAAAACAGGATCATTGATGTGATGAACCAGATGTTTAAACTGCAGGACGCCTCGGGGGCCCAGTACTGCAGTTGGATGGAACGGCAAGCGAGAGGGGGAGGGCGGTTTGGGTGTGCCGGAAAGCCGTCAGTTGCTCGGACATGCGCCACCAGTGGGCCCAGTGGCAGGGGCAACCCCACCAGTGGCATGGGCAACCCCGCCACCCAGCTCACATGGTACAGGAAGCCGATTCCAGTGAACGCGCCACATATGAGCAGCGCGCTGCTGGCCACCAGGGCCCATGCACACTGGTCGCGCTCCAGCAGCCACTCGTTCACCACGTAAATGAATTCCAGCAGGATGATGAGCTGGCGGGAGGCAGAGGGCGGAAATGTGAGGAGCGGGTGTCAGATGCGGGTCGAGCAGGGCATCGCCACTGCCACCAAGGTCAGCTTGCCAAAGCGGCGAGCAGCAAACGGGACAGTAGTGAACGCGATGGCACCTGCAGCACGATGAAGATGCCGCTGAATACACGGGCGGCCTGGCTGAAGCCGTCCAGCGCCGAGGAGGGCACCCAGAAGAAGCCGGCGCAGGCGCCCGCCCACAGCAGGAACCTGAGGGGATGAAGGCGGTGGTGAAACGCTGAATACCATGCGTGCATGGCAGCAAGCGCAGCCCGACACCAAGGGACTGCAGGCTGCAACTGCAGGCTGCCGACAGTGCACCTGCAAGCCACGCACTTAAAACAATGACCGCTGCACAACCTCGGGCACCAACACGCACTTGATGGGCCACCAGCCGGTGTGGATGGACAGGCGCGGATTGGACTTGTGGCTCACGCCTAGCAGCAGCAGCAGCTGTAGCGAAAAGAAACAGAACGTTCCAAAACTACGGGCGGGAGTTGGGGCAGGGTGCGGCGGCTGGTTAGTCAGCACGTCTGTCAAGCGATCAGCACGTGCACGGAAGTGCAGGCAGTTCACCTGATGGCCATGACGGCCTGCTGCCCCAGGCAGGCCCGGTTGGGCGGGTCGCTTTGTGATAGACACTGCGGCAATGGGAGGATGGGGTTGCAAAGCATGACCAGATGGCAGCACGCCCTCGAGGCGGCCGGTCCCAGCTGGTGCTCCCGCGGCTGCCAAACATGTCGCAGCGTTACCCCTGCTGCACTTGCCTCATTGAGCGGCGAAAAGTCCAGTGCGCTGCCACCGTAATCGCGCAGCACCCAGCACGCAATGACGGTGCCTAGGAATCCACAAAAGTAGATGAACTGTGCCGCAGGAGCGGAAGCGGCAGCGGGGATGGGTTGGCGGGAGGGCAGCGGGCGCGGCGGATGGGCTGCACGGTTGCTGTGCAGCGCAGTCGGGGTGCTGGCTGCACGGAAGCCAGCGCAAGGAGCAGCGGCACCACACCTGGGCCAGCTTGTACGACACGGTGCATGCTGCGCAGCCCATCTTGCCGCTTGGTGGCCTCCCACGGCAGCTGCGACGGCAGGTGCAAGGTCGGGGAGCGGCGGGCGGCAGCGGCGGCGCCCAGCAGGAGCGGCTGTTGAGCTAGAGGATCGGTTCTCGAGCTACCTAGTGCCTGCCCGAGCAGCTGACAGGCGGGCTGGGGCCCAGGAGCGAGGCAACGCGGTTCACGCCCAGGTCCGAGCAGCTGTTGCCGTCTGTGGGCGCGGCTGGAGGGTTGAGAGAGCCGCTGGGATGATGATGAATGCTGATCAATGCTGGGCAGAAGCAGGGCGGCCTTTCGAGCACGGAGACGGGGCTTGCATGAGCGGAGAACAGGGCGACAATCGGCCGCGCCAAAACGATCGATTAGGCACAAACAAGCATCTGAAAGTGGCGGGCGGCAGTATGGGCCCCTGAGCGGCTCGCTCCCGAGCCAGCCCCACCCAGCGCCCCCGGGCGACCCGTGAGCACTGCTGACAACAGTGCAACTACTGAACATCGAAAAGGAGCGCGCGGAGCGCCCATCGGCGCACCCTCGGGGCGCTTGTTGTTGAGCAGCTCGCCCCAGGCGCCCGGGCGCTCGGGCGGCCCGCCCAACCGCTGGAGCAGCCCTCGGCGACCACGATGAGCGCCCAGGCCTGGCTGGCGCCCCCCGGGGCGACCTTTGAGCAGGCCCTGGCGGTGGGCGGCGACGTGCGGGCGGCGCTGCTGGCCGCGGCACC
>RRZL01000082.1:1875946-1948697 GCA_006782975.1 Chlorella sp. Dachan | reverse complement strand
CGCCCTCACCCACGGGGGCGGCAGCGGCGGCGGGCCGCCGCCAGCGCACCGCGTCCGTCAAGGTTCGAGAGAACCTGCTGCAGCGGGAGCGCCAGATGACGGCAGAAGAGGCCGAGGCGCTGAATGCGCGGCTGCCCGGGCCGCTGCGCTACCTGCCAGCAGCTGAGCTGGAGGCAACGCTTGGTGCGCCCGGCAGCCGGGGCGGCAGCCGCAACAGCACCCCGCGGCACCAGCAGTCCAAGTCGCGTGGGCGGCAGTCCGGCAAGTGAGCTGGAAGGGGAGGCTGGTGCGCCTCCAACCTTGGTAGATGGCACTGTGTGCCCTTTCATTTCCCGACCTGACCATGTGCATTGCCCGGGCATGCTGTTAGCTTGTGTGACTGGCAATGCAGCCCACCATCTGACACTGTGACAAGAGCCCCTGCAAGCAAAAGCTTTACAGCCGGAGGGGTGTGCTGGATTAAATGGTGGTGGTACATGCAAACGTGGCACGGCGCAGTGCCTTGGCTCCCAATGTGGCGAGCAAACAACCCGGGGCAGGCACGGAAGGATACACATGGAATTGGTACAGTGGGCTGAGGGGACTGCGAGTCATGAGGGTCATGGGCAGACATTGCAACTGCTCTCAGGACGGCTGGTTAGGGCACAGGACGCCAGGCATATGTGCAATCAGGAGGCGGTCAGGTTCAGGAATAGCGTACAGGGTAAGACATGCAAGCATGGGCGGCAGCCAGGGTTTGGTTCGGCAAGCGGCAAGTAAGGGGGCGGTGTTGGCGTCGGCACCGGCACAACCAGGAGGCAGACGGTACAAGGCAGCTGCAAGGGCACCTCACGCCTCGAAGAGGGTGACCGTGGCAATTGCGCCGTTCTTCGTGATTTCAAACACGGTGCCTTGGAAGGCAAAGAGGTTGGTTGGGCCAAATGGGTGCCGCCCGCCCAGCCGCGTGTGCAGCGCGGGCTTAGCTGCCGAGCCAAAGGCTGCCCGAATGTCTGCCAGGCTGCCGTCCACTCCCACGCACGCAGCTGAGGTGGTGCCAGGAGGGCGGCGCATGCGCACGCTGCCGCTCGCCGCACTTGCTGGCCGGCGCTGCGCCCCGGCCGGCACATGGTAAGGCTGCGTCTGGGTGCTGCAGCTGCGCAGGTGTGGCACTGCCTCATACTCAGCGGCTGCAACCACCTCGTCAAATAGCGCTGGGCTGTCAGCAAACACAAACGAGTCTGGGGACTGTGGAGAGCCGCCTGCCCCAGCTGCTGCTGCTGCTGCTGCTGCTGCTGCTGCTGCTGCCGTGCCACCGGCAAAGCCTGGCAGCTCACCCAGGCCGTCCAAGGCTAGCTGTGCCTCGTCCACGTGCGCTGTCTGCACCGCGATGCTGCACCGCAGCGCGTGCCGCTCTGTCGCGCTGTCGGCAGGGGCGGTGGAGGCGGCAGGGGCGGCAGGATCCTCGCCGCCCACCAGCAGCGCGAGGTCTTCAGCTTCGGACCAGCCTGCTTTTGGGGGTGGGGTGCAAGCAGGGCGTGAGGTGCAGGCAGGGTTGTCGAGGGACGTTTTGCAAGCTGCTACTGGGCCCGCCGAGGGCCGCCCGCCAGTGCGCAGATGGCTGTGGGACAGCAGACCCTGCGGGAGCCGATCGACCCCCGACACATGCGCATCCACTCCGTTGCTCACCGTCAAAGGCGCTGCCGCACTCCATGCGCCGCTCCTTGCCGGCCAGAAAGTCGGATGGGTGGCTGTCGCCGTCACTGCTGTAGCCGCTGGCTGGTGGCCGCACCTCCGCTCCCTGCGCCAGGCCGCCGCCGGCGGCAGATGGGCCAGCCAGGCGGCTGCCAGCCGCGCCACCAGTGGCTGCTATGTTGGAAAGGAAGCTGGTCATGCCAGGGGAGGACGCCAGGCTGGACGGGGCTGCAGGGAGGGAGGGGTGACCAGGGGGATGGTGGTCACTGTGGTGAAGTGGAGCAGGCAGGGTGCGATCGACAAGCAAGGGGGATTAACAGGGCATCGGCTGCTAGACGCCCTGGCTTACAACCGCACCATGCACCTGAGGTGCGCACCACCCGGCAAGTGGGCAAGCTCCCCTGCAACCGCCACCCCCAAGCTAGCCACCCACCTGAGTCTGCAAACGAGGTGTCAGTATCAGCAGCAGACTCGTCGCCGCTCCCGCCGCCGCCACCCAGCGGCCTGGCTGCCGCTGCCCGCTGACGCTCTTTCTTCCTCTTCTTCTTGCTCGTCCCGCCCTTGCTGCTGCTGCTGGCCGGCTGCGGAGCCGGCTCCGGTAGTGTGGTGGGCGGCCGCGGCGGCCGGCCCAGCAGCGCTGCCACCCCGGCCTGCGTCGGGCTGCTGCCGTCGCCGCTGGTGCCTGCATGCTCAACCGCTGCTGGCCCAGCCGCTGCTAAGCTGCTATGCGCCATGCGCTGTGTGCCCATGCCCACCTGCTGCTGCTGCACCTGGCGCGACAGCCCGCCTGGCGATGCTTGCAAAGGCTCCAAGGCGTGCAGGCTGTCGTGCGAAGCCGCGGTCTTCATGCTGCCTGCGCCCTCGGAACCGCTTGATCGCGCATGCAGTGAGCCGTCGTTGCCGCCCTCCCATGCCAGGCCGCCAGCTGCCAAGCCTGTGCCGTTGCCGCCGCTGCCGGGCAGGCTCCAGCTGCCCGCGGGGTGCACCCTGCAACGGCAAGCAGCATGTGCTGCTCATCTCAAGTTGCTCCCAGGCAGACAGCCGGGTCACGTAAACCCGGTTCAGCGCACTGCCCAACATCTGCATCACCTGCACCGCACCCAGAGCACGGCTGCACCACCCGCTGCCCACCTGAAGTTGCACTTGCGGTACAGCCCAAAATCTGGGTGGCCAGGCGCGTTGGCATGCAGCACCAGCTTCTTCAACCGGTGGCGGCTGCCGCAAAACAGCACATCGATGCCGCGTTCCGCGTAGCTGAAAAAGTAGTCGGGCGGCCCGGGGGCCCTGCCTGCTGCGCCTGCTGTGACCGCTGCGCGGTGTGAAGGCGAGGGTGCAGCGAGGCCGGCTGCGCCTGGGCGCCCCGGCTTGGTGTGTGTGCTGCTGGGCTCCCCCACCTCCGAAATGACGTCCTGTGCGGCAGGAGGCGTGGGCAGACGGAGGGAGAGAGTGGGAACTGGGCTGTGATGCGAAAGGCAGCTAAGTGGCAGCGTAGCTGCGTGGCAGCCCGGCAAGGGCAGCTCCCCATCCAAGCTGAAGTGGTCCAAGCTGCCCGGTCGGTACTTGTGTGCCTGCGCCGTGCGCTCCCACCCAGCCCCACCTGTGGAGAGTCTCCAAAGCGCAGGCAGGCGCCGCAGCCGCCAAGCAGCAGGCCCTGGTCAGCCAACGCCTCCACTGGTTCGCCATACGCGCTGCCGGCTGGCAGGGGCGGCGGCGGTGCCGCACGCGCAGCGGCCAGGCAGGCGGCTGAGCCGTGGTGGATCAGGATGCGAGCCACGGGGGTGGAGAGGGCCACTGGGAACTCGACTCCTGCGATGCTGCTGCTCATGCTGGGGCGCGGCAGCTCCTGCCCCGCTGCGCCTGCTGCGCCGGGGCCCAGCGGAAACAGGAAGAACAGGCCGGGGTATTGCAGGGGGTAGAGGCCGTCTGCCGGCTCCCCAGGGAACGTGGGGCCCAGCTCCTCGCAAATGCGCCCAAAGCGCGGCGGCGCCTGCCCCCCGCCCAGCAGCCTCCCGCCGTAGCTCAGCTGCAATGGGGGGGCAGGTGGCGAGGGTGGTAAGACGCTGCAGCAGCAGCCTGTGGGCAGAGGCGCATGCCTAGCGCAGCACCATGCGCCATTGCCGGCACGTTGGTGAAGCCCAGGGTGGCACACAACCCAGGCTCCAGCTGCCTGCCCCTCTCACCTGCAGGCGTGTGGCATCGTGCACCTCTACCAGCCGCAGCCGCTGCTGCGCCCCGTCAAACAGCAGGTGGAACCCCAGCTCTGGGAAGGCGAGCGCCACGTCGGGCCGCGGCCGCCCCTTGCCCTGCGGCGGTACGGGAGCCAACAACCGAGCGGGGACATTGGGCATGTGTGTGGGCGGCCTGGGTGGCATGGCAGTAAGTGCAGCTGTATACCATCTGCCCTCACGCACCATTGGATTACGCAGGCAAGCCGGGTAGATGGCAGCCAGGGTACCGCCCACACGGTTCAGCGCCCACAGCCCACAGCCCTCATGCAGCCCACATCCTCAAGCTGCCCACCTGCGCGCATTTGACCTCGCAGCTGCGGAAAGTGCTGGGCTGCTGGCGCACGATTTCCAGGGCTTCAGCCAGGCACTGGCCTGCACGTAGCGGGGCAACGGAGGGGCCAGGCACAGCCAAGGGCGGTGGGTGACGCCGGCGACGCGGTCGCTAGGGCTAGCGCGCGCCCACGCCCAGTGGGTGCGCTGCTCGTGAGTTGAACATGCGAAGCCGGTCACAACCCTGCCTGCTGGCGCCCTGGCGCCTCACCCAGGCGGAAAGGGCCGAGTCCTTGGCCGGGGAGCAGCTGGAATGGCCTTCCGCTCCCCATTCTTCTGAGTAACTTGTTGCAAGATCCTGGGGAGCTTGCAGCCCGCTGTAGCTGCGGCTGTGGGGTTTCAAGAGACAGGGCACGCTGTGGAGCAGGCTTAGGGCCCTGCAAGGCTTTCCAGACGTTAACTGGAAGGCGATGAGCGCATGTGCAGGTCCATGGCAGAGCCAAGCCTGAGGGGCTGCTGCTCCCATGTGGGGCACGCCCTGAGGGCAGCCTCGTGTTGTCGGCTGTGCAGCACAAGTTGATGGCGTGATCTCCGCAAGGTCACACAAGAGAGGTGAGGCCGGACAGTCCCGGGTGTCTGCCTGCCCAGTCGGCAGCCTGCTCGTGGGCCGCCGGCTCTGCAGCAACGTCTTGCAGCTATCACAGAGCGTGTGGGAGCCAGGATTTGCTCTGAACCTGCCTCCAGACTGCCCGTCTCAGCTGCCTCGGCGGCGGGCGCCTGCCTGTGTGCGGCGCCCTACCAGCCCCCCGCACTGCTGCGGCTGCCCCCTTCACCTCGTCGCCCAGCCGCCCAATTCCACAGGCCCGTCAACTGGCAGCCATGGCCAGCCAGGAGCTCGTAAACAGCCAGGTGTGGGCACTCGGCTCCCAGCGGCTGCTGGCTTGCCACACTGGGAAGCGGCAGAGCCACGCCTGCGCAGTGACCGACCCTCTCCTGCTGCCCTGGCCGCCGCAAACAGTTGCCCTGCTGCACATGCCGCGGCTGCATTAGCCCACAATCAAGCCCCTGGCAGATTAAGATGGAAGTTTCACGGCCCCCTGGCTTTCCCTCTCTGCCTTCCGCCCCTTCAGGAGGTGCCCATGCCCGCCGTTGCGGCGGGGGCACGGGGCCGAGCCCAGACCAAGAAGACCAAGCTGGTGGAGCAGATTGTGCAGCTGGATGAGACGCCCGCAGGGTGAGCTGGTGGCTGAGGCATCTGTTGTGCCGCGCAGCTGCGGGCTGGGTGGCATCTGAAGGCAGGCACAGGGAGGCGGCTGGGCTCTGCACTCCTCTGCTGCTCGTGCCCGGCCCATGACTGGCCCTGGCCTTGGCCTGCCTGCACTGTTCATGGCATGTGGCACAGCTCCAGCCCCCCGCCCTGGCTTCTCAATCTCCCTGCAGGGATGAAGTCGAGATTCACCAAGTGAGGTGAGAGACCTGCTGCCCTCTGCGGCATGCAGCTCCTGCTGTTGCGCCACCAGCTGGTTTCATAGCGTACCCTGCTGCCCACGGCCGCCGGCCGCCGACTCCTTTCCCTGCCCTGTGTCTGCCGCCCTGCAGGCAGATGCAGGAGGTCGTGAAGAAGGTGAGCAGTGGAGGTGTAGCTGCAAACCTTTTGCAAGTGGCAGGTGCAAGTGGCAGGCGGAAGCACGCTTTGCTGCTGGTGAGCCCACTCCGACTGCAGAACCGCCGCCTCAGTTGGGAGTCCTACCCACCTGCCTGTGCCCCGCTGCTGCCTCGGCCACAGGTGGCGGTTGTGCGGCGTGGCCGCCGCTCCACGCGGCAGCGCCAGGAGGAAGAGGCTGAGGAGGAGGCGGGCGGGGCTGCGGCTGGAGAGGAGGAGCAGGCGGAGCAGGAGGAGGAGGAGGCGCCACCGTCCCGCCGGTGAGGCCCGCCTGCCTGCCGCTTTTGCATTGGCGGCAATTTTGCGCGGATGGTGACCTGCCACTGCAGGGGAACCTGGAGCTGCAAGCGTCTTGCTTGCTGCTGTCCGGGGGGAGTCACGAGGTTTGTGCTCTGACCAATTTGCAGCGTCACCCGCCGCATGGACGCCGCGCTGGAGGAGGCGATGGGGCGGGAGCTGGACCCCATGAGTGCGCCGCCCGGCAGCTCACGCAGGTGCCGTACTGCCGTACTGCCATGTGATGGGCCGTTGTGTCTATTTGAGGTGCTGCAGAGAGGCGTGGGTGGGAGCTGGAGCCCAGGAGTGCGCCGCCCGGCAGCTCACGCAGGTCGGGTGGTTGGCTGCTCAGGGCCAGCTGCTGGGCTTTCGCTGGCAGTGCTGAGGATGCTGCAGTCTCTGCATGGAAGCTCGTATGTGCATCCCCACCGCACACTCGCCCAAACAACCTGCCCTCCACTGGCCAACAACCGCCAATTCCAAAGCAGGACCTGGCGCAAGGTGACTGTGGAGGGCGGCACCGCACCCGAGCGGGCTGGCGCAGGGGAGGGCGGCGCCCAGCTCACGGCGGGCGGCGCTGGGCCCGCACCCTCCGGCAGCGAGCGCCAGGTGTCTGGGCGCAGCGGCGGGGCCGCCGCTGGCGTGCGCACGCGCTCCCAGGGGCGGGCTGTGCCTGTGGAGAGCATGGAAGCGGAGGGTGAGGCACAGGGCTTATTTGGGCAACACACTAGTGCTAATGGTTGGACCGGGTGGGGGCATCGTATTGCGTGGGCCAATGGGGACCCTGCCTGGACGCGTGTCATGTTATGAGGGCGCTGAGCGCCCCATTGTGTGGCCGCCTACCCCTTCCACCCTCAGGCATCCCTCCCACGGAGCCGGTGGAAGGAGCAGAGGCGGCTGAGGAGGAGGAGGGTGCTGAGGAGGAGGAGGAGGGGGAGGGCGGCAAGGGCTTTGAGGAGGTGTGGTGATGAGGGCGCTGCTGCTTCAAATGTGCCTGCCTGCGTGTACCAGTCGCAGCATCACATGGGCACTGGATGCCTTGTGCACAGCATGTTGCAAGCCTGCTCAGCGCCCATTCCTGTCTCGCGGCTGCAGTTCTTCACACCGCCAGAGCTGAACCCCTCCCAGTTTGAGGCCACGCCCGAGGACCTGGCACCCCCCTCCCGTACATCCCAGCGCCTGCGCGCCTCCGCCTCACAGGCCGCTGGCCCGCTGGAGCAGGTGGGCTCTGGGTTGGATGTGTACTGGTTCGTGCTGGGCCTGCCTGCCTAGGGTTGGATAGCAGCAGCAGCAGCAGCAGCAGCAGCAGCAGCAGCAGCAGCAGCAGCAGCACGCAAGCGCCGCCCTGCTTCCATGCCTGCACAAAGCCAAGCCCCCCAGCCTCACTTCCGCCTTGCCTGCTTGGACTCCACCCCCGCAGCCCACACCCAGCAGCCGCAAGCGCAAGGCGCCGGGCGCTGATGTGGAGGGTGCGGCCGCTGCTGCGGCCGCTGCTCCCTCTGGCTCCGCCGGCGGCCGACGCAGCACACGCCGTGGAGAGCTGTTCAAAGTGCCGGAGCAGCAGGAGCAGCGGGAGCAGCTGGAGCAGCTGGAGCAGCGGGCGCAGCTGGAGCAGCAGCAGGCGCAGCGGGAGCAGGCTGCCGCTGAAGCGGTGGCGGAGGTGGAGGCAGAGGAGTCACTACCAGAGGTGGAGCTGGAGGTGGAGGTGCCCGCAGGGGAGAAAGGGGAGAAAGGGGAGGAGGAGGAGGAGGAGGAGGAGGAGGAGGAGGAGGAGGAGGAAGAGGAAGAGGAGGCAGGTGGTGCTGGTGAGGAGGAGGAGGAAGAGGAAGCGGAGGAGGAGGCTGCTGAGCCTGCTGGGCCCGCTGCCGCTGCGCGCGGCGTGCTGGGCGCTGTGGCGGACAGCGTGGGTGGTGCACTGCGCAGCGTGCTGACTGGCGCTCGCGCCGGCGCCTCCCAGGTGGGCTGGGTGGGACAGGGTGGCTGGTGGATGGGCGTTACGCCGCTGGGCTGAGGTAGTGCGTCCCTGCTGAATGCACGGTTTGCCTGCCACTTCGCGCCCAATGGTGTGCTTACGGCTCCTCTGCCCCATGCACCTGCCCTCACCTGCACAGGAGGCGCGCCGCGCCCCCCCCAAGCAGGCGCCGGCGGCTGCGCGGGCCAAGGGCAAGGGCGAGAAGGGCGGGGCCGGCAAGGCAAGTGCGGGGCTGGGCTCTGCTGCTTGGGGGTTGGGGTTGGTGAGCGCCCTGCTCAATGGCTGTGTGCAGGTGCCACAATGCTGCCCCTGCCTCGTGCGCATGCTGGGCTGTGCGGCCTTGCCCACACGCGCGGCCTGCCCGGTGACCTGCTCGCAGAAGGCGCAGGGCGGCAAGCGCACGCGGCGCAAGGAGGAGTCATACCGCAGGTGTGTGTCATGGTTAGATGGTGCTGAAAAGGGCGACTTGAAGCCGCCTGCAGAAGGGGCAGTTTGGCGGGCGCAAAAAAGAGCATCTGTGGGCGAGCCCGCCATATGGGTGGTGGGAGGCCCCTTGGCAGCATTGGATGGAGTTGCTCACTGTTTGGCGGCGTTCCAATTTGCAAGTCAAGGGTCCGCAGGGGCAACTCCCGCGAGGGGCTGAATTGCCCGTCCCTTGGTGCCCCCTGTTCACAGGTACATCCACCGCGTGCTGCAGCAGGTGAGGGGCAGCTGCTGCCCCGCACACTGGGCGCATGCTTGCTGGTCAGCTGCAGCTCTGCTCTCCGTGCACTGCTGACCCTGGACCCTGCCCCTCATTCCCATCTGAACAAAGCGGCAGCCCTTGCTCCTCTCTGCCCCTGCAGGTGCACCCCAACCTGGCCATCTCCTCCAAGGCCATGGACGTGAGCCGCCTGCCCCTGCCTGCCTTGTTCTCACGCTTCTCACGCAGTTGTGCACCATGGGCTGCTGGGCACCTGCTTCATCGGCCTGCGCACAGTGCGGACGGCTGCCACGCTTGCGCCTCTGCCCGCCTGCCTTCTCAATACCTGTGGTGACGACCGACAGCCGTGAGCAGCTGGCCGAGGGGGCGGCAACCCACCCGAACGCACCGCCTCTGCACTCCTCTCCTCTCCTCATCACCCTGCCTGCTACTCCCCCTCCCCTCTGTTTGTCGTGCAGGTCATGCATGATCTGATGACCGACTGCTTTGAGCAGCTGGCAGAGGAGGCGGGCAACCTTACACACATGAACAAGCGCAAAACGCTGACGTCGCGCGAGGTGCAGGTGCGGTTTAAGCCGCAAGCAATTGACGGGGTGTGCGCAGCGAACGCCCGGGTTTTGTGTTGGCAAGGCGAGCGTGCAGGAGGTGGAGGCGTGTTCCACAGGCATGAAACACACAAGGTGCAGCAAACCAGCGGCCCCCACCGTGTGCGCCTGACGCCGGGCCTGCCCGTCCTCGTTCCTCGCAGACCGCGGTGCGCCTGGCGCTGCCGGGCGAGCTGGGGCGCCACGCCATCGAGGAGGGCAAGAAGGCGGTGCTCAAGATCTCGCTGTGAACAGCTGGCCAGCGGGTGGGAGCAGGCGACGGTTGGACAGCCTGGCCGGGGAGGCCAGCACACTGTTGGGGCAGCGCGCGATCGTCAGCTGGTGGGCTTGGGCGGAGGCCTGGCCAGGCGGCCATGTGATGGAGCGGCGAGTCGTGAATGGGGCCACATGAGGATGGCCTTGGGCAGCTCGCAGCAGGCATGCATAGTTGCCACAGCTTTTGACGGAGAGCGCTGGCGGCGTGGAGGGGCAGCCGTGCGGGCACACAGCTTGCACTTGTATATTTCGATCTGCGCAACGGGGTTGTCTCTCTTTGTTAAGCCAAGCCGGGGGGTTGAGCAATGTAACATTGAATGCCACCGCGACCCGCCGGTGCTGCGTGCGTTGGCGACGCCCCTGCATCAGCGCCTGGCGAAGGAATCGGCCCGGTCAAGCATTACCAGCCGACTCTGTGTTGCTTGTTGAGTTTCCAGATCGCGGCCGGTGGCCAAGAGAGCGCGGCACACAACTTTCGACGCCCGACCCATCAACCCACACTTGCGGCTTGCCTGGGGCCAATTGCTGAGGCTTGTGAAGGCCCGGCGCAGCTTTCTAAAGGTTTGTAGCATGCCGGCAGCCCTGCAGGTCGCCCACCGAGCGAGCTGGGGTTGCCCTCGCGCTGCAGAACCGCCGTGCGACCCGACCACGCATTCGAGCCTCCGACAGTGATCAACACGCGGTGCACAGCCCCCGCCGCACCCTCCCGCAGGCCGGCTGCGCCCCAGCTTCGGCGCCCTTTTGAGCGGCGGTGGGCGACGCCCCCCTGGCCAGTGGTGTTAGGTATGAGCCAGCTGCTTGCATGGTGCGGCAGAGCACTACCCATGGCTGCTTTGGAATACTGAGCCCCGCCACCTCCCTTGATGCGGCTGCTTGGGAGCGCCAGGGTGATGCCACCACTCTGCCGGTTCCCACTGCGCCTCCTGCCCTTCCCTGCCCCTGCGCAGGAACCCTAGCGCCGACACCCCGCCCCACCACGGCCAACATGCTGCCCGCCTTTGGTGGCAGCGGTAACTTGCTGGTCGAGCAGGAGCTGCTGGGCGGTGCAGCGCCCAGCGCCCCAGGGTTCCTGGGCTCGAGCGCTGCCGGCGCCGGCGGCGCGGCGGACCCTGGCTTCTTTGTCGAGCCCGAATCCCCGGCAGCGGCTGCCACCCTGGGCCGCCAGCCCTTCTCGCCAGGCGGCCAGCCCTTCTCACCAGGCGGCCGGCGCGGCAGCGGCCTGGGGGCCACTGGCCTGGGCAGCAGCGGCTTCGGCAGCGGCGCCTGGATGCTTGGAGCCTCGGGCAGCCTGGGCCCCGGCACCTCGCGCGACCTGCTGCGTGAGCTGGAGTGCCACGAGGATCTGTTTCTGCCCTCAGCACCCACCGCCAACCCCTCCACCAGCGCAGCACCCACCACGGGGGTGACCGTCGTTGTGCCATCCGCCCCGCAGCTGGGCGGGACGGGCGCCTCGCCCCCCACGCCGCCCACCCTGCCCTCCAACCTGCGCTGGCACGAAGCGCTGGGCGCGTTCCCGCAGCTGCCGCCAAACGCGCTGCCGCTGCCACAGCCGCTGCAGACCCAGCTGCCGGCTGGCGCTTTTGCCGGCTACAGCATGCAGGCTGGCCCGCTGCACGCCCAGCTGGCGCGGCCGCAGCCGCCGGCGCTGTTTGTGGCTCCGCCCGCTGCGCCCGCCGCGATGGCCCCAAGGTGAGGCAGGATTGTGGTGGCCCCAGGGTGAGGCAGGTTTGATGGATTTGCGTGCAATCTTGATGGATGGACAGCTCCGCAGCACCCTCGCCCTCATCCCCACCCCTACTGCTGCAGCCCGGCCCTCGCGGCCGCCATGCCACCGCCTTCCACAGACATCTACGCCACGCCCGTGGTCACCCTGCCTTCCGCCACGCTGCCCGTGCCTGCACCGCTCGCAGCAGCCGGTGCGGCTGCCGTGGGCGCCAGCGGTAGCGGCTCGCCCGCCCCCTCAGCATCCACCTCCTCTCTGGCAGCTGGCGGCTCGCTGGTCAGTGGAGACAACGTGCCGCGCATCGCCTCACTGCCCAACCTGCACTTGCACCTGCAGCACCGGTAGGCCGCGGGGGGCCGCACGGTTGTGGTGGTGCTGGGTGTGGTGCGCCGAGCCTTTGCCGCTGTGCCTGCCTGCGCTGGGCCGGGCTGGGCAACACAGCACAGCACGGATCGCAGCAGCTCAATTGGCGGCCGTTCGCTGACTCACACCAGTCACCTCCACTCACTGCCCGCCCTTCAGCGGAGCCGACTCCAAGCCCAAGCCCAAGCGCAGCGCAGCACAGCACGGCACCAAGGCTGCTGCCAAGGGCAGCGATGGCAGCAAGGGCGGCCGCGGCGGGAGCAAGGGGGCCAAGGAGAAGATGCTGCCACGCGCACGCTCCCACAACGACCTGGCAGGCAAGTGTGTTCTGCTGCAAGCTGCAAGCTGCGGCGAGGCGCACCACACGCGGTGTGTGGGGGTTGTTGTTCTGAGGCACTGGTGTGCTCATGTGGCTGTTGTGTCGCCTGTTGGTTTGGGCAGGTACGGCTGCATCGGAATGCTGTCGGAATGCTGAAATCCCCTGCCTCCCGGTTTGGCGGGTATGGATGCATCCAAGTGCTGGAAATCCCCTGCCTGCCTCCTCGATTCCGCCCTGTACAGGCAGCGGCGAGGCCCCGTGCGCCCCTGGCCCCGCCCCTGGCACCAGCACCGCGGAGGTTGATGCCGCGCCTCCCACCGCCGGCCGCTTCTCGGTGCCCCACCTGCCTTACCTGGTGCCGTCTCACATGCGCAAGGGCAAGGGCGGGCGCCAGCCTGCGCCCGACCCTCGCCTGGTGAGCGCCGGCTGGATGAGCGGGCACGCAGTTGCGGTTGTCGGGAGCGGCTTGGTTGGGCGGGTGTGGTGGGCTTGGAGACGAGACGGCACGGCACGAAAGCACTGTATCTCAGAGCTTGACGGCGTGTTGACCACTCATCGTTAGTCTTCCATTGACTGTCCACTGCCCCTGCGCAGGACCCGCGCATCGACCCCAAGAAGGCGCGCCGCATCATGGCCAACCGCCTGTCTGCCGCCAAGGTGTGGGCCTGTGCACTGGCTGCGTGTTGGTTATGGCTGCGCCCGCCCTGGTGCAACAAGTCCTGGCTAACGCGCCCGCCGACATGCAGCTGGTGCATGAACTCGTATCCAGGCAACCCGGCAAGCTGCAGCCAGAAGCACTCAGTAGCTTTCGGGGGTTTCAACACACCTGTGCTGCCACCCTCCGTCCCACTCTCTGCTGCAGAGCAAGCTGAAAAACAAGTCGACCAAGCAGGTGAACATTATCTGGTGGTCTGCTGCTCAGAGGGGGGACTCTCCGGCCGGGTGGTTTGGTCTTGGGCCCCTGCCTGAAACAACGGGTGACGCTGACACCTGCAAACAGCTGTCAAGGTGCCCTGCCCTTGCACAGCGCCCTCCCTGCCCACGCGTTTCCCTGTCTGATTGCAGGCCCAGTCGCAGCGGGCGGAGGCCCTGCGCCTGCGCCGTGATGAGCTGGCTGAGGAGGTGGAGGAGGCGGCGGCCGCTGTGGCGCACGAGGAGGCGGAGCAGGCGGAGCTGCGGCGCCAGGTGCAGGTGCGGCAGACTGTTCATCTGTTCTCAGGCATCTGCTGGTTAGTGCTCAGAAGGGTGGGCTTGGTGTGCTGACGCGCATGAGGGTTGCGGCACCAGGTGCAGGTGCGGTCTGGGCTGTTTGCGGTTGGCCATGCACCCCACAGGTTCATGCACCTCGTAGGTTCTGTGTAGCACCTTGGCAATGCACACACATCCTGCACATACCCGAGTGTGGCGAGTATGCCGATTTTGCTAAAGACAAGACTGCGCATTGGCGGCCGGCTGGAAACGCAGCCCCCTCCCCGTGCCTCCCCTCCTGCCTGCAGGCGCTGGAGCAGCAGGCGGCAGCCCAGCGGCTGCAGCACTCGCCTTTTGAGACTGGCCGTGGCTGGCTCATGTGAAATACGGGACCCTCAGTTGCTCCCTCGAGATGCCAGCTGCCGGTTACCCTCAAGGCTGCCGGCTCACCAGCTGCGTCTGTTGTGGGAGCCACCACAATGCCTGGGCAGCTCTCCTGGGCAGCGCTGCCCCAAATCCCCGTCCTATCCTACGTTCTGTTAGCCACCATACCAAACATACCATGCATCGATCAGCGTGCGCAGCGGCCTCTGATGCATGCCCGCCCACAGCTGCCCTGTACCACCACATTGGAACCGGCGCCCAGGCGCCTTTCTGCATGACCCCACGCCTGAACCCAAATCCAACCGACCACCTCTGAACACCTGCTGTGCCGCCCCACCCCCGTGCCAGCCCTGTTGCACCAGTACTGTTTTGTCCTGCCCCTGCCTGTCCGTTCATTAAGTGCTGCTTGCCTGTCATGTGTGCGCATGCCTGCACAGCTTCTACATACAAATCCACCGGTACCCTCGTCTGCGATCCCATGTCTCGCAACCATGCCTGTTTGTGTACACACATAACCCCATTGGTGCATTGCTTCAGCCCACGTCTTGATTCAAGTCCTCTTGCCTAGCTCTGACTCACCTCTTTGCTGTCGCCCCCCCACTCCCACCAAAAATCAACTTTGCTTGCCTCGACTACCCCGATGCTTTGAGCCGCCTGTTGCCTGCCCCCTGCCTGCCGCACTATCGGGCGTGCGGATGTGTAATCGTCACATGCGTGGTTGGAAGCACAGGCGGCATTACAGAGAGGCATCAAGCTGCTGCCTATCAAAGCCCATGTGCCACATGTGCCCCATACAGCAAAGCCTCAGTCGCCAAGCTCTCTTTCTAAGCCCGCAATCATGCAGCGCAGCTCCGCCACTGTTGCCTCATGGGTGGCCAGCTCCTGGCGAAGCGCCTCCAGCTTGACACGCTACAGAGGGTGGGTGCAGGAGATTGCCCCATGATATGAGCCATGCTTTGATAGCTGGCTGCCGCGCACAGTGGCCATCAGGCTTAGCAGGGAACGCCTCATGGGGGAATGCACGTGCTCAGCAAGCCATGCAGGCACGCCTGCCGGGCCAAGGTGCCGAGGCGAGCAGCACGCATCACACTTTCCCCACCTTGAGCGCGCGTGTCTCCTCCCCAACCGGGTATGCAGTGCCGCCGCGGGCCAGCGGCTGCTTGCGAGCCGCCGCTGCCTCCGGTTCTTCTGCCTCACGCTGCGCCAGGCGGGCGACCAGCATGGGGGCCACCGGCACACACGCCCCTGCACCCGCCCATAATGAGGCACCCGCTAAGGCTGCACGCGCCAGTGTCCTCCCGCCTGCTAGCTGCGGCGTGCGCCGAGGGGCCTGCTGTGGCTGCTGCCCGCTGCCCAGGGCCCCGCCTCCTGCTGCGCCTGCTGCTGCGGGATACAAGCTGGCCAGCAGGGCTCGCTCCTGAGGCCGGGGGGCGGCCTCACGCATGACAGCATCTACTGGCTCCTGCCGCTGCTGCTGAAAGGGCGCCGTGGCGGGCACGGTATGCTGCTGCTGCTGCTGCTGCTGCTGGTGCTGCTGCTGGTGCTGCTGCTGGTGCTGCTGCGGTGGCGCTGCATGCTGTTGGTGCCACTGCTGCTCGGCTTGCGGCGCTGCCGGCTGCTGCTGCGGCTGCACGGCGGCAGTTCCGCCTGCAGCTGGCACAGTGCCATTGGCTGGGAACAGCGTGAGCTGCCGCTGCTTCTTGGCAGCAGCTGGCCGGCCGTCCTTGCCGCCAGCCGCGCCCCGCAGGCGCCGCAGCCCCAGGGCAGTGGCCACAGCATCCGCTGCTTGCGTAATTCGCGCCTGGGGTGTGCACAAGGCATAGCGGGGTGAACTTGTGCCCGCCGAAGCAAGGAGGCAGGCAATCCGCCCAACCCCTGACCTTGCAGCCGCCCCAACGACTCGCTGCCTGCACCACACCGAGCAGGAGTCAACCCGCACCTGGTGCAGGCGGTCCGTGACGCCAATGCCAGCCAGCTCCTCAGCAGTGATCGCATGCACCACGGTCAGGTCAATCTCTTGCTCCTCAAACACTGCTGTGTACCGCTCCAGCCCCAGACCCTGCACAGCAGCAGTCGAACAAGTTGGCAGGAGGTTGCTGTGTTGTTGTGCAGGAGGTTGGACGGGTGGGGTGGGGCGTGTAACGCATTCCAGCAAGGTGCTTGGCAGATATCGTCGGCTTGTACCGGGTGGCACCTTGCCATGCAGCACACATGGCCTCCATTGCAAACCGCGACGGCAACAATCGCTAGCAGCAGGACTCTGCTCACCTGCAGCCACTGCCCGATGCCCATGTCGCGCAGGTTGGCGGGCGGGGCTGGCGCAGCCGGTGGTACCGCAGCCATGGCACGCTGGGCCTGCTGCTGCTGCTGTGCAGGTGGTTGCTGTGCCTGCAAAGGTGCCTGCAAAGGTGGCTGCAAAGGTGGCTGCTGCGGCTGCCGCGGTGCCTGCTGGGCTTGCTGCATGGGTGGCTTTGCCGCCTGCAACTGCTGCGGCTGCTGCTGCGGCTGCTGCTTTGGTGGCTTTGCCTGCTGCTGCTGCTGGGCAAGCTTGCCACCTCTGCCGGCCATGCACGCCTTCACATGGGTCACCTGCTGCTGCACCCTCAGGTGGGACAGGTCAGCGCCACACACCTTGCACAGCTGCTGCGCCGACTGCGGCTGCGGCTGCGGCTGCAAGACCCCTGCCGCGGCAGGTTGCTGGGGCGCCTGCCGGTCCGCTGCCGCCACCGCTGCCTTTGCTGCTGCACCCACCCCTGTGGTCTGCACCGCACCGTGATGCTGCTGCTGCTGCTGCTGCTGCACGGCTGCTGCCGGTGGCTGCTGCTCCTGCTGGAAGCATGGGCGGTCGGCAGGGATGGAATGAGGCTGCTGCCTCGGCCGCTTCAGCCCTGCCTCCTTGCCGGCGCCGCCCTCCGCTGTCGCATCGCAGCATGCGTTGATGTGCCGCTGCTGTTGCTCCAGCGAAAGGCCTGCCAAGCTGCTGCCGCAGATTGGGCAGCGCGCTGCATCATGCTGGTTGCCCCCTGCTTTGCCTGCCGGCACGTTGTCACATGGCACAGGCCCTGCCACGCGTTTGGCAAGCACTGGTGCTGGCCCCACAGCTGGCCTGGGTGGACTGCCCTCATCCTCACTGCCGCTGCTGCTGCTGAGCTCGTAGATGTCGCTGAGCGGCTGGCTGAACCCCAGGGAAGCCGGCTTGACCTGCTGCTGCTGCTGCTGCTGCTGTCGGCCGTCCTGCTGCTGCCCAACAGGGCTCAAATCACGTACCAGCTGCAATTGCTGCCCAGCTGGTGCTGCCGGCATGGTGCCAGCCACTGCGGGCCATGGGCTGGCAATGCCTGCGATGACAACGATTGCGAGGGTGGGTGGTGGGTGCAGGTGCACACAAAGCAACGCAACCGGGCTGCAGGCGACAGCGTGGTCCCCAACACAACCCGTTGCCCACCTGGGGCTGCATCCAGCGGCCCGCTACCGGCATCGTCCAGTGTCTGCTGATGCGGCGACCGCCCGGCATCGGCACTGCCCCAGCTGTCGCAGGGGGAGTGCCTTGGGCTGGCCTGGCCGGCGGCGGCGGCAGCGGCGGTCGTGCCGCTGCCGCCACCGGCGCAGGTCCTGCCGCCCTGTGGCTGCTTTAGTTGCGATGCCGAGACACCCAGGAACCCGGGTGGGCGCTGGCTTTTCCGTTTGTTGAGGCCCAGGCGCGAAGCCAGTTTGGCCGAGCACACCTGAGAGCGGCAACCAGCCACTGGCAATGCTTAAAGATGCCTTGAGGCTATGTACAGATTGCACAACTGCGCTCCGGCCCCCAAACTGCCCCAGCCGTCTCCCATGCCAGCATGGCTTTGTTTGGACCTCGACCCCACCGCATGGCGCACCCGTATTGCTGGTCTAGCATTGGCGGGTCTACGCATTGCCATGAACCGCTCAGACACCGTCTAGGGAGCTCGCCCTAATGAAATGAACACTCGCAACCCCTGGAGCAGCCTTTGTTGCCCCGCGGCTCGCCTCCATCCAGCCGCAAACTTGCACACGAGCCTCACAAGCGGCAGGCCGCTGGTGGTGGCTGCCAGCGGCGGCAGCGACGGCGGCGGCAGCGCTCGTCAGCGTCGGCGGGGTGAGCCGTGCACGTTGCTGCACCCAGCTGTGACTGCGTCCCATACAGTTTGTGATAGCTTTACTCACACATCACCTCTGCAGGCCAAGGGGCGGCGCGACTCGGGCAGGCACGCTTGGATGCACGGCTGCGCCTGAGCAGCAGTGCCGACGGGCAGCAAGCCAGCGCTGCCCATGCCGACGGCAGCAGCAGCAGCAGCCCAGATGGTGCCGCTAGCAACACAGTCACCGGCATCAATGGTAGCAGCAGCAGCGGCGGCAGCAGCATTAGCGGCAGCAGCTCCTCAGCCAGCAGCAGCAGGCCGGGCAACGGCAGCGGCAGCGGCAGGCGGCGGCGAGAGCCGTGCCTGCCCCCACTGCCCTTCTGGGTGGCCGGCGTGAGCGTGGTAGGGCTGCCAGAGGACCAGCTGGTGTTCAGCTTCCTCACGCCTTCCGAGGCAGCAGCAGCAGCACGGCGGCAGCTCCGGCCAGAGGCACCCTACGGCCCGTGCGCCATCAAGCTGGCCACCCTGCAAGGCGACCGGGTGCAGGCAGTGCTGGACCGGTGGCAGTACGCCATTGCACAGCAGGAGCTGGCCAGCCTTGACGCCCGGCCAATGCTGTGGTGGCGGTACGAGTCAGCCGTGAAGAGCGCAGTGGGCGGCAGCAGCAGCAGCGGCGGCAGCAGCAGACGCGGCAGCGGTAGCTATGACGAGCCGGTAGCAGCGCCAGATGAAGCGCTGCTCAGCAAGCGGCAGCTGCGACGCATGGCCCGAGCCGCCAAGGCGGCAGCTAAAGAAGGCCGCAAGCAGCAGGCAGCTACATCCAGCAGACAGGCCGACAGGGACTCAAGCAGCAAAGACAGCAGGGAGGCTGCTGGCGGCAGCGGCGGTGGTGGCAGTCTGCTGGTGCAGCTGGCGCCTGGCGGGCCGACTCTTGACCCAGCCGCATTCCAGCCCAGCTGGTGGCAGGTGTGCACGCTGCGCGGCCTGCCGGATGGCACCACCATTTACAAGTTTGGCCACGACTTTGAGCCAGTTGTGGTGGGGCTCGAGCCAGGCGCAGCAGCAGGCTCAGCAGCAGGCGCAGTGGCGGCGGCAGCAGGCGGTGCTGCCGGTGCAGCAGCCAATGCGGCAGGCGCGGCAGATGCGGCAGGTGCAGCAGACGCAGCCGATGTGGCAGGTGCGCATGTGGCTAGGTTCAGCCATGAGCGCCCTCCGGGCGGCGAGGCGGGCACGTGGTGGCGGCAGGAGCAGCGGCCGGAGCTGGGCAAGCTGCTGTTGATGCAGGAGCAGCAGCGCAGCATGGAGGGTGTACCGTTTAGCTCCGCCCTGCGGCTGGGCGTCAGGTTCAACAGCCACGTGAGCGAGGCTTGCTAGCTGTGGCGGTCAAGCAAAGGCAGCTGCTCAGCACCGCTTGCAGGATTGTTGAGGCTGACTGCCTGGCAAGTGGCGGCGTATCTTGGCCTGCAACATCTGCCCATCAAACTGCCATTAGCGGTGTTGGCCCAACCCCCCTCCGCCTCACTTTCCGTGCCGCAGGCCATTGCGATCCTGCGCAAGCTGCAGGCGTTCACCTCAGAGTACGAGCAGCAGCAGTGGAGCTCGGTGTCGCTGGGCAGCAAGCTGCACCCCACGTACGAAAAGGCGCTTGCCAAGGTGCAGCGAGCACAGGAATGGGAGGTCGAGGAGGAGCAGCAGGAGGCTGAGCAGGCGCAGCGGGCGCAGCAGCGGGAACGACAGCAGCAGCAGCAGCAGGGGGGTCGGCGTGTGCGCGGGGAGCCCCAGGAGGAGCAGGCGCAGAGGCACGTGCAGCAGGCGCAGCGGCAGCAGGACGGTGCAGAACGAGGCAACTCTTCCGCCCTGCTGGACGAGCAGCCCTTTAGGCAGCAGCAGGAGCAGCAGCAGCGGCAGCGTGGGGCAGTCGCCTCCGAGCGGTTGGAGTCCAGGGCACCGGCAGCTGGCAGCAGCCGTGCGCATGAGGCGGCTGCAGAGGGGTCTGCAGAGCAGGCCTCGGAGCAGGAGACAGAGTGGCAGGCGGAGCTACTGCCGCGGCCGCAGTGGCAGCCGCCTGCAGTTGAGCAGGCGGCGGGTACAGCCGCAGCCGAGGCAGGCAGCAAGGCCAAGGGGTCTGTCTCCCCAGCGACCGAGCAGGCTGTGCAGCAGCAACGGAAGCAGCAGCAGCAGCAGCAGCAGCGGCGGCGGCGGCCAGAAGGCCCCCGGGCACTGCTGGCTGGCCTGGTTGCAGCTGTTGGCGCGACTGTGCTGCGCCTGCTGCGCCCGGCGCTGCTGGGCCTAGCGGCCGTCTGGTTGGCGCTCTGGCGCCTGCTGCCTGTGGCCCTCCGCCGCCTGTTCTGGCGCAACTGGCCTCCCCAGGTGAGCATGGTGAGGGTGTGGAGTGGCTGGATTGGGAAGTGGGTTCTGGCGCTTGCTTGGAACTCCAGCTGAGCAGCAGGGGTGCATGACAGGGCAGTGCATGGCCATTGATTGAGGTGCCGACATACCACGCGTTTTAATGTTCATCGCGTTGCTTGCATCGCTCCTCATGTGCAGTGGCCCGGCCACCTCAGCCCTGCTGTGAGGCAGCTGCTGCTAGCACGGCGGCTGGGCGCAGCCGAGCTGCGGGCGGCTGGCTTCAATGCCGACGGTGCGGCAACGGGGGCGGTGCTGTACATGTACAACACACCAGCCGGGCTAGCAATGCACAGTGCAGCGTCTGAATGTTCAAAGCACCGCACGATCCACGGTACAGCCTTGACCTTCATCACACATTTCCTTCATCCCATCCCATCATATCGTGCAGGCCACAGCGTGGACCCGCTGGCTGACCTGCAGGCTTGGCAGGTGGAGCGGCTCACCGGCTCCCGCGTGCGCGACCTGTCCCTCTACCGGGCCGCTCTCACCCACAAGTCGGCGCTGCCGGCGGAGCTGCGGGTCACAAAGGTAGGCCTCCAAACTGTTGTGTCGGGCGGGGTGCCAGGGTGCATGGGATGCTTGCCTCGCTGCTGACGTTCCACCGCATGCCACCTTGTGTACCCGCCCTTCCCGCTGCCCCTGCCTGCAGTCCTACGAGCGGCTGGAGTTCCTGGGCGATGCCGTGCTCAGCCTGGCCTGCCGCACGCTGCTCATGGAGCGCTGCCCCACCAGCGACGAGGTGAGGTGGGGGCCGCCTGCTGCTGCTGGCCCGGTTGAGTTTTTCTCGGTGTTTTGCTGCTGCCCAGCTGCGCCCCTCGTAAGCGGAGCATGTGCAGGTAACCATGTGCCTCTGCTTGCAAGTGTGCCGCACACCAGCGCTGTGTGCCCGCCACTCATGTCCACTCACGCAAACCTGCTCACTGCGCTCAGGGCGAGATGACCAAGCTGACCAGCCTGCTGGTGTCGGGGGCCAGCAACGCGCGGTACGCTGCCTTCCTAGGCCTGGACAACTACCTGGTGCTGGAACCGCGCACGCTCAGGTGGGCTACTGAGAAAGTTGATGTGGAGCTGGTTGGAAGGGGTGAGGCTCCCGAGCCTTGAAGTATCTGTTGCTGGACCCGCGCACGCTCAGGTGGGGTTGTGCTGCTGGTGCAGCTGAAGAGAAGAGGTTGGCTGATGGGTTGTGAGGAGCCGGGGCACTGCCTTGTGCTGACCCACGCACGCTCAGGTGGGGCGGTGTGGAGCATTTGCTGGAGGGTTGCTGGGCTGGCTTGTTCGGTGGCCACACGTGCGATGCACGCTTGGGTGCACCTGGAGCAACCATACCCGTGCGCTCTTGTGCTTGCAGGGAGGGCGGGCAGTACACGCCGCACATCCTGGCCGATGTGTTCGAGGCGCTGCTGGGGGCTCTGTACCTGGATGCCGGCTGGGCGGCGGCGCACGCCTTCTGCCGCCGCGTGATGAGCGCGTGCGTGGACTGGAGCCAGGTGGAGGCGGATGCCGAGGATTGGAAGGGCGTGTTCAGGTGCGGAGCAGGAGTGCAGGGAGGTAACTTGCGCGGCGTGCTCGCCAGGGGTGGCTGGGGCATGGGCTGGGGCATGGTTTGGGAAGACTCCGCAGGCCGTGAGGCGGCTGCCAACCCTGCGTACGCTGGCTCATCTCACTCAAGTCTGTTTCCCCACACCCCTGTTCAGCCGCCTGGCGTCGCACCAGCGGCGGCCGCAGCCGCAGTACCGCACCACATCCACGCGCAAGCGCCAGTTTAGGGGCGGCCTGCAGGTGAGGGGGCGCTAGAGGTGACTGCGTGGCAACCCACCGACTCGTTATGCTATGCTCTGCTGCCAGCCGGTTCAGGCAAATAGTGGGCCCGTGCCAGCTGCCGTGCAGCCCTGCACACCTGCTGCTCCCCCCATCTCCCTCCTTCCCTGACTATCCCTGCCTGCAGCTCAAGTGGTACACAGTGGACGTGCAGTATGGCGGCGAGGTGGTGGGCACCGGCAGCGGCTGGGAGCGGCGCTGGGCGGAGCAGGCGGCGGCACGGCAGGCGCTAGACAACATGGGTCAGCTGCCGTTCAGCCCCGAGGAGGCAGCAGCGCAACACAAGGCAGCGCCAGCGGCAGCGGCACCTAATGCTGTAGAGCAATAGTTAATTCTCACACATGTTTCGGGTCTGTTCTATCGTAACCCTTACTCTACTGTTCGCACTGTGCTAGCTATGCACTGAGGCTTGCTGTGAAGTGGCATTCAGCTTTAGAGACCTTTCTGTTAACACAAGGATACACATCCGAGCACACGCACAACTGAAAGCTGTTCATCAGGGGTGCATTTACAATTGTTGCTGCTTTGTGCAGTCGCCGGTGACGGGCCTGCCGCTAACGCCAGTTGTTTCGGTCCTGTCCCTGTTGGCTGTCTTCTCCGCGCGTAGATCCTGCACCCACAGACACACAGGGGGGGATACAAGTGAGGTGGCAGCTGAACCGCAGCCCCATGCTTGCCACCGGGCATCCGCCATGTAAAGCACCTCCACGTGCTGTTCAGCAACCCTTCTTGAGGAAGGCCACCACTGCGTCGAAACTGAGGCGGCGCAGCATGGTGCGCAGCGCAGCCTCCTGTGTTGCAGCAGGGAGGAGGAGGCTGCAGCGGTTGGGTGGCTGAGAAGAAATGCACAAGCTGCTGCGCTAGCTGCTGGCCTGAGGTGAATTAAACAGTTCAGCAGCAGGCAGGTAGGCAGGCAGGCACGAGCTAGTGTTATGCAGATTGCACGGTGGCGAGCAGATTGAAGACCCTAGCTTACCTTGCCCGCCTGCTGCGCCTCCAGCAGGTCCAGGTGCTGCGCCCAGTACGCCCCCACAAGCTCTGCTGTGAGCCCTGCCGGTGCTGCCTCTGCCTGGTCCACGGCATCAAGCAGTAGGTCCAGCAGGGGAACTTCCGCTGCAGCCGGCTGCCCCGCTGGCACTGCCACGCCGCCCTGCTGCGCCTGTGGGCCGGCCGGCTGAGGTGCCGGCGCCTCGCCGTCCTGCTGCGCCTGCTCAGCGGACTCCGCGGCGCGCGGCTTTTTCTTGCGCTGCGCCTGCTCAGATCTGGCAGCCGAGCGCTTNCGCGCCCTCGCCCTGCTGCCCGCCTGCCTGCGGCACGCTTGCGGCCACCTGCCGCAGGTACGCCTGCAGGTTGCCAGACTTGCGCCACTCTTTCAGCTTCAGCTTCAGCTCCAGCCAGTCCTTGACGTCTTTGATGCCATGCAGGCCCTTCTCCACAGCCACATCCAGCGAGCTGCATTTGCACGGTGAGGACGCAGGAGATGAGATACTGGCTTGATCGCGGGGATGGCACACAGGGGATGAGATGCTGCCGTTGCACCTGCTTGCTAGCATGGCGCACTGCACACAGGGATCACGCAGCCATGCACGGCACACAACAAGTGGAACAACACGCAATCTCCAACAACAGAAGGTCCAAAGTTGCTCACCTGTCAGGGCACAGCAGCTCAGGGGCTGCGGCGCGGCAGGCGTGCGCCGCGGTCAGGAACAGCAGGTCACGGCCCGCCTTGCCCTCTGCTTCGCCAGCAGTGTTGCCCAGCCCCAGGGTGGGCCGGTTAGTCCTGCAGCAGGCAGCCGCCAGCATGGGATCATAAGGGAGCGATGCTTTCACAGCTTCACAGCACGTGCCAACACGGAATGGATGATTCACACATGCGCAGGATGCAGGGGCATGAAGCAGGCACTTCGGCCGGCATTTCAGGCGAACGTAACATGCGCGCCGCACCCCTGGTCAATGGGCTTGAAGAACCCGTCCACTAGGTCCTGGCCAGGGTAGAGGTCCACTCTGCCCGGGAAAAAAGACCAGTCCTTGCTGCCCGCCCTGGTGCCGCGCTGCGCACCGCGGCTGCGCTGGGCTGGCGCAGCGCGTGCATCAGCCTCTGCCTTGGCCAGTGGCAGCGGCACGTCAGCCGCAGTGGTCAGAGACCCCACCAGCAGCGGCACATTCTGCATGCTGCGCATCTGCTCAAACTCCCGCACAACCTGCTGCGTGTAGCCAAGGTGGCTGCAGCATGGTTGGAGGTGAGGTAGGGCAGGGTTAACGGGGTGGGAGGCACTCTGCGTCCAGTGAGCGCGTGCTGGGCAACATGCGCTAGGCATGCTGCCACTGGCAAGCCCCTAAACCGTCCGCTGCGTATGTGCCCAAAGTGCCAGCCCCAAAGTGCCAGCCCCAAAGTGCCAGCCAAGGCCGCAGGCCTGCCACGAGGCGACATCCCCTCACTCTGCAAAGTTTTTGCCACGCTTGTCAATCAGCATCTCCAGCCCAAACTCCTCCAGGGACCAGAAGCCCGCATCCGCCTCAACCGCGATGTAGCGGACGCCGTGGGGGCTCAGAAAATCGGCCGTCACCTGCGTGGACGGACCGACGGGCACAGTGAGAGAGCCACGTGTGTTGGCAGGCTGGCGGGGCGGCGGGCTGTGAGCCTTGCCAAGCCTCGGCAACCTGCTGCCATGGCACAGCACAACCTACCGCAGCGTAATGTGCCCAGTCCGTGGCCAGCCACCCACTCCCTGGCCAGCTGCCTACATCCCCACCTTGCGAAACAAATAGCGCATGTGGCCGCGGTGCGCGTAGCCATTGTGGACCGCAGCCAGCGGGATGATGGCCTTGTTGCCCTGCAGCAGCACCACGAGGCCGCCCACCATGCGGCCCGCCGGCACGTCCCCAGGCTGGACCTCTGTGGCTGTGATGCGCACATAGCTGCCTGCAAATGGAGGGGAGTTTTCGTGACGTGCTCAGGCCGGAAGCACAGGCAAGGCCTGCCCAGAGCTGCAAACGCAGCCATGGTGCCGGCGCTGCACAGGCATGCGGGAGCCGTGGGGTGACAAACACCTGCACCAATTGCTTGCCAGACGCGAACATCCTCTGCCCACACGTCCACTGCACCGCAAGTCAACATACTCACTGCTGCCAGCGCCGGTGATGGCGTGTGCAATGGCCCCGTCGCTGTCATCTGCAGCAGTGAGTCGACATAAGGAGATTTGGTCAGAGCAGGAACGGCACGCAGCTTGCACTTACCGCACGTGCGGCGCGGCGCAGCGGCTCACCAAAGCGCTCCAGGAAGAGGCCTTGCAGCGCCTCGCCATGTCTCCGCGCCTCGTCTGACCGCACTCCAATGGAGGCCTCGTACCTGGGGTTCACCAAGGCGGGATGCGCTCAGCAAACAGCAGGCGGCAGAAGAGCGGCGGCAAGCCGCTCGCCCGGCCCCGTCCTGGCAGTCTGGTGCACGCCGCAGCCCTTACGGCATCTCAAATCACTTGCACACATCATACCCACCGGATGCGGGAGCCGTCGGCCAGTGTGCACTCCTGGAGCAGCCGCACGCCATCGCCCAGCTCTGCAGCTGCGCTCTCGAACGCGCAAGCGGCCTGAAAGGCAAGGCACCCAAATCATCCAGCGGGATCAAACCGCAGCGCGCCAGTGTGGCCCTGACAAGAGGCCTACTATGCAACACCCGGTGTGGGGCCCCGGCAGCGCAGCCGCGGCATCAAAGAGCTGCCTTGCATACCATCCACGACCCTTGCTTTAGCAAGCAGCAGCCCCCGCGCGTCCTGCACGCACCTGGCCGCCGCCCTCGGCCGCCATGCCTCCAGCAACCGAGTCTCTGGCCACCGTAGCTCTCCTGAGCTGCGCGGAGACGCATAAAGGCGAGAGGCATGGCCGACGAGGGCATTTGCAGCTCGCTGCATGCTTAGCATGCTCACGCCAGCAGGGCGGCGCCACCCCCGGCGTTGCATTTCTTAAATCCAACTTCAGCGTCAGGCAGGCCACATCCTGCCTGGTTTCCTACACTGTTCTGTGCACTTGCGAGGGTAGGGATGCAGGGCTCCCGCCCCCTACTTACCCCCAAGGCCATCATCGGCAGCACCAGCGGCAACTGCGCAGCACCGGCGGCAGCAGTTGCAGCAGCATCGGCAGGGCAGCAGCCCAACCGCCCAGCTCCTGCAGCAGAATGCACCCTTGCACCCTCGTTCACAGTCTGCTGTTTACACGGGCAGCTCCATGCACCTGGCCGCGGCAGGCAAGGGCACAGCCGGTGGCAGGACACCCACGGACAGGGCAGCACCGAAACCAGCTGCACACAGAGGGAAGTTTCACAGCCAGCAACGCGGAGTGGGGCTTGCTGGGGCTCTGGGGGGCTGGCGCAAGAAAGAAAGAGCTGGGGTAGCACATTGATCAGATGGTATGCATGGGACAGGAGCCAGGCGACCCTCGGGTCGGCGGCGGGACAGGGGCACGACACGGGGGTGGGGGTGGGGGTGGCAGGCATGCGCATGACTGGCGAGTGTGAAACGCGCGGCAGAAGCGCTGGGTGGGTGGATGGGTGGATGGGCAAGGCACACTGGGGAACAGGCATGGCAAAGAGGCAAGGGCATGGGCTTGCGGCGGGGCGGCAAAGAAAGCAGAGGGGCCCCTAATGGACAATTGCTTTCTGGTTTGTGTGTGGGCAAGTGTGTACACGGGCGCATAAAAATCGGCCTGGGCAGCGCACCGCCAGCCCGCAGCCGGGGCGGTGTGGGCGGCGGTGCGCCGAGCGCCGGGCCTCAGGGCAGGCAGGGATGGGGAGAAACAAGGGGCAGAGGGGGTGTATGAAATGCGAGATCACATAACCATGTGAGCAGTGGTCTGTCTTCTCATGGCGAGCAGCACTGGAGCAGGGCCAGTGCCCAGGGTGGCACAAGTGCTTGCCCGCCGGTGCGTTGGCACAGGGATTGGTTCAGCCTCGCCAGCGCTTAGGGGCGGAGCAGGGGGGTCATTTGAGTTGCGCTGCCTCAGTCAGGCTGGCATTCTGCAAGTAGAAGGCATGGGGAAGGGCGGCAGCAGCACAGTCAGCTTCGGTGCCTTGCTGCAGCGCTTGGAGCCAACCCGCAGTGGAAACCAGCTGGCGGCTCTAGAAGCCGCGCAAGGCCGGGCGGCGCAAGAGCTGGCGTTGCGGCAGCTGGCCGCAGCACCCACCTTCGGGGAGTGGCTCTGCTTGAGCTCGTCCAGCTCGTGCAGCTCGTCCTCAAACAGGCCGCAGGGCAGCAGCTCCGTGGAGCTCTGCGCCGACAGGAGCTGCTGGTGTGCGGCTCCGGATGCAGCGGCGGGTGGCGTCGGAGGCAGGGAGCCTGCGGGCGGGGCAGGCGGGAGCAGCGAAAACTTCACATGAGTGTGAGTGATCCGAGAGCGTTTGAGGCTCGTCTGGGCACTTGCAACAACACCGGAGCTAAAGCTGCCCCCCTCCGTTTCACGGCCCCGGCCGTAGCCGCCTTGCCAGGCTTCGCACCCGACTCCTCGGCCTTCAATGCCTTCTCGGGCAGGCGCACGGAGAGCTGGGGAGCGCTGGCGGCCATGTTTGCAACTCCAAGTGTGGCTGTGAGCGCGAAGATGTCCTTTGGGCGTGAGGAAAAGAAAGTAGGCCACCGTTGAAAAGTTAAAAAGCAGCAGCACAGTGAATCGGGCCACCAATGAGCCTTGTTTCCAAGACAGACTGGCAGGGCCTGTCAGTCGGACTTGGTCCCCACATGTCGCAGGGCACCGCTTGTCGTCGCAATCGCAATCAAAAGTGATCTTGCTGTCTTCCTGCAGCGCGGCACGCAGCCACAGCCCAGCGCCCCTCGGCTCGCCCGCCTCCCGCTCCCGCCGGCGCCGTGAACCACTTGCGTGGACCAAGAGGGAGGTCGTTGCGGCCACACAGCAATGCAGCTACACAGGACCTACAGTCCATGTGGGTAGTGCAGCGCCTCGGAGATGCAGGCTTGTGCTGGCGCTGGGAGGGGGCGTGTGCCCCCGCCCCGCCAGCCCAGCCCAGCCCAGGCGCTGCCAGGTGCATGCCTTGCCTGCCACCCCCGCCCAGGATGCCGGGAACCACCTCCGTCTTGGTCACAGCACACTCGGGGGTGCATTCAGAGTCAGCAGCTTGAGGTTTGGCGGCATGCGAGCGTGCGACGATGGGACGTGGCACCGGCAAATTCAAAGTCGGCGGGGGCGCCGAGAGAGGCTCGAGTGGGTGGCTCTTCCAACCGCACAGAGCTAGTATTGAGCCAGTCGTGGTGCTGGTGCACAACTGGAACGCTCTTGGTGGCAGGCACCGCCAGCAGAAGGCCAGGAGCCGGCGGCCCGCGGCCCGCCTGCATGCCGCACCGCACGCAGCGCGCGGCGGCTGGAGCAGAGCTCACGAGCAGTGCCCCACCCGGCTGCTGCGCACTGCTTTCAACCTTCCACCACTCTCACTGTCTCAGAAGAGCACTGCAAGCGACATGGACAGCATTCTGCCCCTCTCAGTGCGCGGCAAGCTGCCGACGCCGGTGACAAAGTCGCCGCCCCCTCGGGCCGACAGCGCAGAGGACGAGCTGCTGGAGGGCGGGTCCCCCCGCTCGGTCGGCGCCGCCTACCAGGCCCTGCCGGTCACCGGCGACTCGCTCATCACCCACAACTACACCCCGGCCCTGCCCGTGCTGGATGCGGACGAGCTGGGCAAGGAGGTGAGAAAAAAAGCTGAAAGGCTGATCGAGCTCGCGCCGCCGCCTCTGGCCGCGCCGACTCCCGCCCTGCATCGCTGGCTGGTTGCCCCGGGGACACCGCACGTGACGAAGGAGGGGCCGGCGCTTGGGGCGGCTGCCGCCGGCGCTGCACCGCAGCCGCCGCCCGCGCTCAAACGCGCCGGCTGCTTCCGCCCATACCGCCTTCCCTGCCCTCCCGTCCTGTGCCGCAGGAGCTGGAGGCTCGCATCAACAAGGTGACCGCGTTGCCGGGCAGCAGAATTGCAGGCAGCTAGTTGCACACAGGCTGTCAGCAAGCCCTCGTGGCCGGGGAGCCCGCCCCGCGGGTCTGCGGGCAGCGTGGAGCATCTCTCACCAGCGGCAGCAGCAGCACGCCCTGGCCTGCTGCAGGCCCCGCCGCCTCTTGCCTGCGCGCTCACCAGAGCTGCGCTGCTTCTGTGCAATTGTACGCTGCTTGCTGCCCGCCTGTGCCTGCCTGCCTGTGTTGTCTGCCCCTCACGTGTGCGCCCTCTCTGCGCAACCGCAGGTGATTGAGGACTACAAGGAGAAGCTGCAGCTGCGCACCGACCACCACATGGGGTGAGGGGCGGGGCGCAGGAGGTGCTTCCAGGATTGCTGGGTGCTGCCATGGGTTGTACCCTCCTGACCCACGTGACACGTGAGATGTGCAGGTTGCGGGCCTGCCTGTGCATATGTGCTGCTTCGCTGGTGCTGGACCAAGCAGCCCGTCAACCCGTTGTTTCGCTCAAACCCATCCCTGTTGCCGCCTGGCTGCAGCTACCCGTACAACCTGGACTTTGACTACGGCCCGCTGGAGGGCCTGCAGAAGTACTGCATCAACAACCTGGGTGCGCTGCTGAGCAGCGGCTGGGCTGCTGCTGGCCGCGTAGCGTTGTCATTGGCATACTGCGTTGTGATGTGGCTGCCGCTGCTCGCGTGGCTGCATGTCAGCGCTGCACCGCTTCTTCTGGTTGCTGGATCCACATGACTGGCTCCGTTACATGTTGCGCTGCAGCTGGCCAACATGCTGCATGTGCAGCACAAGTTGTTGGCAGCATCCGGCTTACACTGCATGTGCCATCCCCCCTGCCGCAGGCGACCCGTTCATCGAGTCCAACTACGGCGTGCACTCGCGCGAGTTTGAGATTGGCGTGCTGCAGTGGTTTGCGCGGCTGTGGGAGATTGAGCCCCACGACTTCTGGGGCTACATCACCAACTGCGGCACGGGTGCGCGCGCAACCCGATGCATTTGCACATCTCGATGCATTTGCCAGCGGCTGCAGAGCGCCAGGACACCTTTTTTGTTTTGGGTCCCGCTGCTGCCCCGCCCAGCCTCTCGCCGCGCGGAGCCTCTCGTGGCTGACGCTGCCTCGCTGACGCTGCCTCTCCCGCTCTCTGCCTGCAGAGGGCAACCTGCACGGCATCCTGGTGGGCCGCGAGACGCTGCCCGACGGCATCCTGTACGCCTCGCGCGAGACGCACTACTCGGTGTTCAAGGCCGCACGCATGTATCGCATGGACGCAGTCAAGGTGAGGGGGGAGGTTGAGGCAAGAGGGCTCGGTGGGGCTGCGCTGCCGCTGCTGCCGCCTCCGCTGCTGCTGCCGTTGCTGCTCTTAGACAGGTGCGGCAGGAAGCCCATGGTTTCATGTGCAGCTGTTCAGCAGCCATTGGGGGCACCGGCTGCATGCCCAGGTGTTGCTCGGCCACCGAGGCTCGACGCCCCACCTCTCCTCTCCCCCTGCCTATGCCCCTAGGTGGGCACCCTGGAGAGCGGCGAGATTGACTATGACGAGCTGCGCAGCGAGCTGGCGGCCAACGCCTCGCGCCCCGCCATCATCAACGTCAACATTGGCACCACGGTGAAGGGCGCGGTGGACGACCTGGACAAGGTGCTCGACATCCTCAAGGTGAGGAGGGGGAGGCGCTGAGGGGCTGACCAGGGCGGTGGTGTGCTGACCAGGGGGTTGATGTGCTCGACATCCTCAAGGTGAGGGACTGAGGAGGTGGTGTGCTTCGTCGACTCCCATCAAGATGTCGAGCTGACCAGGGGGCAGGGGGTGGTGTGCTCGGCTGTGCTGACTCCAATCAAGGGCGGTGGTGACAGCCTGGCCCGCCCCACCTGCTGGGCACATCTGCCGGACGTGGCTCAGGCTGCTTGCTTGAGAGCCGACTGCTGCTCTTGCCCTGCTGCCGCTTCTTCATCTGATACGGTGTGCCTATGCACTGAGTACGTCCCCTGCTGCCCACCCCCTCCCCCCCTGCCACAGGAGACGGGCTACACTGAGGACCGCTTCTTCATCCACTGCGACGGCGCGCTGTTTGGCATGATGGTGCGTTTGTGTGCGCACCTGCTGCCTGCCTGCCTGCCTGGCTTGGTGTGCTGGATGGGGCGCTGCTCTGCATGGATGCATCTCTTGCCAGCCGCCCACCCACGTGCACATCTCTGTTTGCCCCCGCGCTGAGCGCAGATTCCGTTTGTGAAGCGCGCCCCCATGGTGACCTTCAAGAAGCCCATCGGCTCCATCTCGGTGTCGGGCCACAAGTTTGTGGGATCCCCCGTGCCCTGCGGCGTCGTCATGACCCGCCTGCGGTGAGCGGCTTTGGCTGCTGGGGTGGGACGGCAAGGGTTGGTAGCATATGCCTGCGAGCAGCTGTTGCGCCTGCGCCCTGCCAGCCTGCACTGCCGCCGCAACGCGCCACATTTGTGTGGACATCCTTGCCTTGCCCCACCCNTCAAGGGCGTGAGCAGCGATGTGGAGTACCTCAACTCGCGGGACGCCACCATCATGGGCTCCCGCAACGGCCACGCACCCATCTACATGTGGTGGGTGGCCAGGGGTGGCAGTGGGGAGGGGGCGGGCACCTGTCGTGCCTGGCCGGATGGGGCTGGGGCTGGGCCCTCCAGCAGCCATGCAGGCGTGCTGCTGCTAGCCGTGACCGCTGCGTGCTGGTGCGGCGGCGCGCTGTTGGCCCAACCTCACCCCCACCAACCCACCATCCTCCCGCCCTCCACCCCAACCCCCTGCAGGTACACCTTCACACGCAAGGGCTACGAGGGCCTGCGCAAGGACGTGGAGAAGTGCCTGCGCAACGCGCACCTGCTCAAGGTGGGCTGCTGTGCGGCTGCAGGGTTGACGTGTGACTGCAGATGCGCTCGTTGGAAGTGGCGTGTGGAGGGCGCCTCCTATCCCCACTCACCTGCCTGTACCTGCTCATGTTCTCGTCTCCCCTGCCTCGCCCTGTTCGCAGTCGATGCTGGAGAAGGCGGGCGTGAAGGTCATGCTGAACGAGCTGTCCTCGACCGTCGTGTTTGAGCGGCCGCGCGAGGAGGCATTCGTGCGCAAGTGGCAGGTGCGGGCGCTGTTCGATGCTGGGCAGCTGGCACTCTGCTGGCTGTAATGCAGTGCGAGTGCTGGTTTGGCGTTTGTTTGCAGCGCTCTGCTTAGGTCTGTGGGCGCATACCTGCCTTGCCTGGTGCAGGGTCCACCTGCCCCACCTGCTGCGGGGCGCCTCTTGCCACATCTGCTGACCCTCCCCGCTTCCCCTCCCATGCCGCAGCTGGCGTGCGAGGGCGACATTGCGCACGTGGTGGTCATGCCCAACATCACCATCCGCAAGCTGGAGACGTTTGTGCAGGAGCTGGTGGAGTCGCGGTGAGCAGCGGCGGCGGGTGCCTGCGGCGCGCCTACCTGCCTCCTGCTGCCGCTGCTTGAAGCCAGCATGTCTGCACGGCGCGGCCAACCCTGTGCGGGGTGCGGTGATGCAACAGCTGGCTCATCCGCCACAAACCTGTGCTGCCCCGCTCGCTGAGCCTCATGCCACGCTGCCCCCGCCTGCCTGCAGGGCGCGCGTGGCGGTGTCTGACGCGCTGGGGCTCGCCGAGGCAGCTCGGGAGCGCCACGGCGATGACGACGAGGAGCAGTGAGCGAGCCATGCATGATGGCCAGCCGCTCCCCAGACCACATAGTGCCCCTGTGCCGTTTTTCAATGAATGAACGAATTGGACCCCCATTGGTGCTGATTGTTTAGGCGTTTCGCGCCCCCCCTTTTCTCCGCCCCCATTTTCCCCTCGCCCCTTTGCAAGGGCCCCCACCTCACTCCCCCCCTCCAGCTCACTGTATCAGCTTTCTTGCTCAGCTCGCCTGGCAACGCTGGCCCCGCACAGCAGTGGGCCACCCGCCCCTCGCTCCCCCCTGTGGTACCCCTAGCAACATTTGATGCCTCTAAATCTGCAATAGACTGCTCGAGGCAGGCGCCGTGCCTGTGCCTGCTCTCCTCTGGCTCGCACCCTGCTCTTTGTGCACCCATCCAAGGCAACCGAGTTGAGCGTGACACCCCCGTCCACTTCTTGTGCAATCTGTGTAAACAAGAGCATTGAGGCAGAGACAAGACTGAAGGAAGGTCGGCACACCAGCGACGCGCAGCTGTCTTGAGGCACAGGCGGCCTCGTAATTGCGCTGGAGCTAGCGTTTTCCAAGCGCAGTGGCAGCCGTTGGGCACCACTGCATCAGCGCCATTGGCCCTGTTTAAGATTCACGGCAGTGCCCCTCCTCTGCCCTGCCCACCACACGCCCACCCCACCTTGCACATTCGCGATTGCATAGCACCTCTGGTACAGGTGGCTGTTTAACCGGTTTTACAGTAGCGACATGCATTCAAACTCTAGACAAGCGCACATCCCAATGAGAAGACAATCAACAGGCCGCTTCTGGTGCAGCGGCGCCAGTTCGCCATTGCAGCCACCCCGCTCAGCCGCGCTGCGCCCGCTCCGCCATGAAGCGCTCGGTGTAGGCGTCGGCGCGTGTGAGGCGGAAGCGGCGGCCGTGCAGGTCCAGCAGCGCCCCCACCGCCAGGTCGTCCTCCGTCAGCCACGCCTGCGTCGGGGCAGGGAGAGGGGTGAGTTCGCTCGGCAGCCCAAATTGGCAAATCGGCAAGCCACCCGTTCAGCCAGCCTCCCGGTCAATGACTGTCCCTCGGCCGTTCCACTCACCACCTTGTTGCCCGGCTTGTAAACGCGGCCGCGCTCAAGGTATTTGCCGCCAGCAATGCCCGTGTTGGGCTGCGGCGGCTCAAACACCGCCAGTGTCTGGTCGGCCATGTAGAAACTCAAGACAAACCTGCAACAGCACCGCCGCAACATGCATTGGTGTTTGGGCAAGCATGAGGGAATGCAAGGATGCATGCCAAGCAGCTGCAAACACGCAGCCTTGGCCACCCTCAGCCCACCGGCGGGTCGTGTCGATCTTGATCAGCTGCTTGCCCTCTGTCGGCTCCAGCACAGCCTCGTAGCGCAGCACCACGTTGTCCTGTGGGAGGCAAGCGCAGGTCGAGTGTTGATCACCGAAGGGAGGCACAGGTGTGAGCGTGGGTTGTCAGTTGGGAAGTGGTGGTCTGGCTCCTCACGCTGCTCACTTCAAGCCCACCCCCTGGCTCCGCCAAGGAACGAACCACACTCGGCGCTCACCAGCTGCTGCCAGCGGTACTGGTCTTTTTTGGGAGGCAAGGGCACCTGCGCAAGCAGTTGAGCAAGGGCGCACGTGCTTCTTTCTCCACAGTGCTGGGGCACCCACGGCCGGCCACCACTTCCTCGCAACCTGTACCCCCACCCCAGCAGCCACCCACCAGCTTCAGGCAGTTCTGCAGGCTGTCCTCGGGGCTGCCGATGCCGTTCCAGGGCGGCAGCGCCGGCTGCGGCGCCTCCCGCTTCTGCTCTTCAATGCTGACGGGGGCCAGCTCGGAGGCGGCGTAGCCCAGGTGCTCCTGCGCGGACAGGGCAGCAGAGGCACGTGGCTGCCTGTTCTGCCACTGCTGTTTGTAGGCATGCTAACGCTAGCACGCCTGCCCCCGCGCAAACACCCTCCATCCGCCGAATGCGAGGACTGGCCTGGTACCATGCGCGCGTGGCGGCATCGCAATCATAGATGAGGAAGGACCGGCCCAGGATGTTCACGCTGCTTCCCACACGCAGGTCGGCGGGGGTGAAGCAGTCCTCGGGAGCCAGGCGCGTCTGGCCGGGCAGGCCGCCCAGCCGCTGCAGCTTGGGCAGCGGGCCGCGCTTGCTGCAGGGGTGGTGGAGGGGGTGTGTCGACATCAGCAAGGCATGTGCTTGCAGGACAGCAACGGGGCTGCGGGGAGCAAGGCAGCCGACCATCCCAAAGTGGTGGGCAGAAGTGCAGCGGCGCACAGGAAGGTGGGGAACAGGGCGCAGCCGGTGCCTGCCTCCGGCACCTCCATGATCTCAGCCTGCAGAGGCGTGCAGGGGCGGGGGGATGGGCGATCAAATGGCAACGCCGCATGCACGCGCCAAAGCTTTGCAAAGCTGCCCAGGGGCAAGCACGCCAGCTGCCAAACCCAAGCTGCAATCATGCAGCTGGCTTGAGCTGCCGCTGCAAGCGCCAGACTACGCCAGGCCAGCAGCTCACCGTGGAGTCCGCCACAAAGAAGTGCATCTTGAAGCGGGCACGGCCGCCGCCCTGCTCCGCGGGCACCTCCCACAGCATCCAGAACCGAAGCACCTCGCCGCCGTGCTCCAGGAACTGCTGCAGGCTCTGCAAAGAGGAGGGTGGAGGGGTCGCACAGTCAGGTGGGTTAGTCAGTCAGGTTGTCGGCCACATAGCTGGCTTGTGGGGACCCAAGTTCAGGTTGTCGGCCAAATTGCTGGGAACCCAGCGCAACGTGCCCACCTTGCTGTTGAACTCGCGGCCCAGGAGCGCCTCGGCAAACTTGGAGGGCGAGTCGGGGTCGCTCCGGGACAGGCCTGCGAGGAGGTGTACAGGCGTGGTGGTGAGGGGCAGCTCTATTCAGGCAAGGCATAGTGATGTGCCAGCAGGGATGCAGCGTGGGAGGCCAGCAGGCACAGACCATCATGCAACCTTTGGCCCAAGCACCGCCACAGCCCAGCACTTGCCCGAGGGCTTGGACTTGGCGGCCAGCGCCTGCTCAATGGGGTTGACGGGCACAGGCTGAGCGGGCGCCAGCGGCGCGCCACGCTCTGCAGCCTGCTCGCGCGTGAATGCATCCGCATCCACGATCGTCACCTCCCTGCGGCAGGCACGGCAGGGTGGTGTGAGGGGCGGCAGGCCGGATTGTCAGCCAGCCTAGGCCCAAGCCTCGGCAGCTGTACGCGTCGCCATCCCGGACACGGCCTCAACGCCCTGCTGCCGCCCTGCATCAAGCGCACCGTCCATAAATGTTGACTGCCACGCCCACCGCCAGGTCAGCCAGGCCCAGCACGCCGCCGCCCTGGCGTGGGATCTTGTGCCGCCGCACCAGCGTGCCCTGCACCAGCCCCGAGTTGGGCTCGGGCGGCTCCGTCACCTGCATGCTGCCTGCGGGTGGGAAGAGGGTGGGGAGGAGGGTTGAGCCGGGGAGGAGCGCCGTAGCAAGGCAGCCCAGGGCAGGTGTGGACACCCTCCCTTTTGGTCAACTGCGCAGCTGGGCCCCACACACCAGCCCGCGCTCACCGTCCTCCAGGTAGTAGAGCAGCTGCACCTTGCGCACGCGCCACGACTCCAGCGGCGAGTCGGGCACCGGCTCCCGGAAGAAGGCAAAGTAGCGCAGGACCTGCGGATGAAAAGTGCTGTCTCTGGGATGTGCCTGCCGGTGATGCAAGCTTGAGACCACAACGCCTTCCCAAACAAATGAGAGTGCTGCCTCTGGGATGCCTGCTGGTGACGCAAGCTTGAGATCACAACGCCTCCCAACCGCGGCTCGCACCTTCTTGTCCAGCGCCACATAGCTGGGCACAAAGGGCGCCGCGCCGGCAGCGGCGGACGCGTCTCCAGAGGGGATGCGCCACTCCTTGAGCGACTCCTGCAGTGCGGCCAGCGCCGCGGCCTCATCCGGCTTGCCCAGCTCCACTGGGACCGCGATGCCGTTGGCAAAGCGCAGGGTCTGCTTCTTGGCATGGTTGGCGGGGTTCTGAGCGCAATGCAGGGAAAGGTGGAGAACTCTTTTTTCTTTCTCTGTTCTTCTTTTCTTTGGGGAGAGGACCCAAAAGGGGTCGGCCGTGGCCACGCGTGGGTCAAGGAGAGGGGCGCGGCGGCGGCGGCGGCGGCGGCGGCGGTTGGAGCCCAGGCTGGATGGCGCCGCCTCGGAGTGCGCGAATTGAGGAAACGACACCCACGACGATGCTCAGGAGCCACCCGGGGGACGAACAAGGCGGCTTGCGGGAGCGAACACAACTCTCCGCCCTCCCTGGGCCGCCGTGCCTCACCGGCGGGTGCACGCTGTAGCCCGGGATGAGCGGGAGTTTTTGTGGGCTGGCCATTGCGCCCGCTCTCGCTCTTCAGCCCCCGGCGACAAAAAAGGCGGGCTGCCGGCCCCTGACACGAGAGGCGACCTTCACGCAGCAAATCGGGTTGGAGAAACTGAACGACCTTGCTCCAATGCCAATGGCAAGGTTGAAGTGGGCGGCGGCGGGGTGCCCATGCAGCCGCGCTGCATGCGGCGGCCCCAACCACCCAACCACCTAAACACCCCGTGTTTGTCGCTGCCTTGCCCGCTCGCCACCCTGCGTGCTGCTTACAGGCAGGGGCCAGGGTGCCAGGCACAGCCGGCCAGCTGTGCGATAAATTTGTGGGGCGTCGGGGAGGGTGCGAAGGAGGAATGCGTTTGCGTTTGTTCAGTGCGGCAGGACGGCAGAGCAGAAAGCGATGCCAGAGCAGAAGACGTAAAGGGAAGAGAGGAGCGGCTTGCGGGGAAGGTGCAGCCGGGGCCGACCACGGAGGTACCCTCAACGTAACAACATGAGGCGCGGGTCGTGCGGCGCCGCCGTGCCCCGCAGCCAGGCCTACAAACCTACAAAACTACAGAGAGCCCCGGCTGCCGCCAGGCGGCGCCAGCGCGCTGACCAGCTGAGGGGGGAGGCTCAGCCTGCCTCCCTGGCGCACGTGTGCGTGGGCTGCCAGCTAGCGGCGGGGCCGGGTGCGGGGAGCCCGCTCATGCGCAGAACTCCTCATACTCCTTGGCCTCCATGAGCGCCTTGACCTCATCGGGGTTGGACAGCTTCACCTTGACCATCCAGCCCTCGCCGTAGGGGTCGGTGTTGATCTGCACAGGGAGGGGCGTGGAGTGGGCTGGGGTGGGTCAGTGGGCTGGGGTAGAGCGTGGCGCAGAGAGCGGTGGCAACGCCGTGGGTGTCCCAGTGGCCGAGGACACCGGCGGCTGGAGGGCGTGCGCCGCTGCTGGTCTCACACAGCGCAACAGACAGTGCAGCAGAGGAGGTGCGATCCAAGACAAGCACAGCCGCGGTGCGCAGGTCGTCGCTGCCCTCCAACAGGTCGTCGCTGCCCTCCAAAGCCGCGGCGCGCTCGCCGGCGCATGCGCTCGGCCGCAGCCCCGGCGCACCTTGGAGGAATCGTTGGCCAGCTCGGTGTTGGCCTCCACAATCTCGCCGGACACGGGGGAAATGATGTCGCTGGCTGCCTGCACCAAGGCGGGGGCGTGCAGTGGACAGGCGCGCGCAAATGAGTGCCACCATGGCCACGGGCGGCTGCGGCATGGCGGCCAAAGTGGCTGGGCTAGCCAACTAGGTGTGCTGGGCCCAAGGCCAACCAGCACCACCAGGCGTATGCAGATGCTGCACGGGCGTTGAACCTCCTTGACACCCAGCATACGCCGCGCTCACACTGACGCTGGCCCCCAACACTGCTGGCCCCAGCCAGCCAGCCAGCCAGCGGTGCGCACCTTGACCGACTCCACGATGGCCATGCGGTCGCCGGCGCTGAAGGAGGCGCCCACCTCGGGCATCTCAGCGTACACCACATCGCCCAGCTCGGACTGCAGCGCAGCGTTGGGCAGCAGCGTTGGGTGAGGCGGCTGGGGTGGCAGAGTCAGCACGCAGGGGCGGGTTTATGCAATGTGCATGTGCCGCCCCGGGCGGTGGAGGACCGCCGCGGCCCGCGCCCCCGCACCTGCGCGTGGTCGGTGATGCCCACGGTGGCCACGTCGCCCTCCACCTTCACCCACTCGTGGTCCTTGGCATACTTGAGGCCGTCCACCACTGCGCGAGGCCAGGCAGCGGCACACACAGGGGGTGAGTGCAGCCGGCGGCGGCAGCGGCGGCGGCGGGCGGCGGGGCCTGGGCGGCCGTCGCAGCGCGCAATGGGCGGCTCGCATCGCTCCCGCAATGGATGCATAGCCGGTTTACGCCGCGGGCGGCGCCTGCAAGCCCCGCCAGCGTAAGACTCCCACCCTTATAAATAGCCGCTCCCCAGCGCGCCGCCTGCGCACGATCCCGCGCCGCCCGCCGCTCACACTCACCAGTGGCGTAGGTCCGGGTCGCCAGCGCGGACAGGCCGCAGCGCAGCCCAAGGCTGGACACAGACTTGGCGGCAAAGGCAGCGAGGGCCATCTTTGCTCCTGGCGGCTGCTGGACGACCTGGGATGGTGCCGTGGGCGGGGGCGATCGGCTTCAAGGGGGCCTCCCCCACGCGCATGAAGCCGCATTGGCGAGCCAAGAGCCCCCTGGCGCCCCGGAACCCCAGCCATTCCCACCCCTGGCGGTCCAGGATCGTGCTGCAGCCGATGGAGGGACCCGATATACGCAGCCAAACTCTCCCAGAAGGGACCTACATTCTCTGGGCGCCCCCAGCCCGCGGGCTCAAGGGCCTGCTCAGTTTCGGCAGGAGCTCGGATGGAGGGGAGCGGCTGAAGGCCCTGGCGAGGTGCGCACGCTTGCGAGCACGCCCAAACCCTCCGCCCCCGCCTTCCGCCCGCTTCCCGCCCCCCTCTGACGAGGTACCGCCGCCCGTCGACCCCCCGCAGGAGCCCCTGCGACCAGCAGTCTCCCCGCTCGGCGGCGGCGGCGCTCGCCGGCCCCCCTCCGCCTGCCGGCTTCTCGGCCCCGGCCTCCTACTCCCTGGCCGGCGGCGCCTGCCTGCTGGTGCGCTACGGCCTGGCGCAGGCCGCGGGCCTGGGCCTGTCCCACGCCACGCCCAACGTGCACCACGAGCCCAGCACCCGCACCGCCTGCGTCTTCACAGGTGTGCTGGCACCACGGTCATGCGGTCATGCGCCGCCGCTGGGCCGCCATGCCACCATTTGCTGCCCCGCCATGCTACCCCTGCTGCCCGCCATGCTGCTGCCTGCCATCGCTGGCTGCTCGGCTGGTCTCCCCCACCTCGCAAACCGCCACCTGCATCCACAGCTTCCCGTCCCACTTCCATTGCCGCCTTGCCGCCTGCCCCATGCCTCCGCTCCTTTGACCGCTTGTGCCCACCCACTCCCTGCCGCCCTCCACCTGCCGCAGGCCACCTGCAGAACCTGGACGAGCTGGTGGACCGCCACTCGGGCGAGGCGTTTGCCGAGGGCCCCACCAGCCCCTCCTCAGTGCTGGCCGGCAGGAGCGACCCGCGCCAGCTGGCCGCCGAGACCCTGCTGCACATGTACATCAAGGAGCGCCAGGCCGGCGGGGACCTGCTGCTGCTGCTCAGCGAGCTGCAGGTGCGATGCGGGAGCGGAGCTGGGTGGGTGCTGGCAGGCCGAGTGCTGGGTGGATGGTGGCCTTGCGGTGGCAGTCCAACCGCTGCACGTGTGGTCAAGAGGCGTGTTTGGATGCACCAGACAAGCTCCCTCGCCGTCTCACCTCGGGCCTACACCCTTTGCATTGCACCATGACCGCACCCGCAATTGTGTCCTTCCCGTCTCCCCGCCTGTGCAGGGCCAGTTCTCGTTTGTGCTGTACGACGGCGAGAAGCGCCAGGTGTTTGCGGCGCGCGACTCCTCAGGCAGCGAGCCCCTGTACTATGCTCTGGACGAGGACGGCGCGGTCAGCCTGTCCAACGACCAGCCGCCGGTGCCCACCGCCGATGAGGGCCGTGTGCAGGTGCAGCATGAGCGGCTGGTGGGGATGTGTGGCATGTGGCGTGATGGCGCATGCTGCTGCTGCCCTGCTGCTGCGGTTCTGACTGGTTCTGCCCGGCAGCTGCTGACCGACGACGGCAAGTTGCTCACGCTGCCCTCGATCCATTGCTGCCGCCACTGCCGCAGTGGTGCGAGCTGCCGCCCGGCCACTTCATCTCCGGCCGCTCGCCCAAGGTGCAGCAGTTTGCGCTGACGCCCCAGCAGCTGTCGATACGAGAGACGTGAGTGCTGCAGGGGCATGCGTGCCTGGCGTGCCTGCTTGGAGGCCTGACGGGCATGGGAATACTTGCGTGGGTCATCAGGAGCAGCGATACCAGGGGGCATGCTGCTTGTGCGGCGTGCCAGCTAGCGCCACACGTGGCTGCCACTGTGTGGCTCCCCAACCACCTCATGCTGCAGCTACGAGCGGGAGATGGACGAAGACATCTCGCCGCGCGCCTTCGCCGTGCTCGTGGAGGCGCAGGTGCGCCGCGCTGGGGTGATGGTCGGCCACGACCTGTTGCGCCTGCCTGCTGTCGCGTGGCACATGGCCTGCAGCCCGCAAAAACTTGCTTGCTCCTGCTGCATCGCGCCACCCTCCACTGCGCCTGATTTGCTCCCCCTGGGTCTCCATCCTGGGCCTGCAGGAAGAGGAGATGCGCCGCTCGCTGTCAGACGAGATGCGCCGCTCCCGCTCCCTGTCGCCCGACCGCGGCCACACGGCTGTATATTAAGCCTAGCGGGGCAGCCACCCATGTGCCCCCGGCTGTGCATTACTGGTGTATGCACCCAGCTGCTTGAAAGGAGGGTGGGCAAGGCGGGCGCCACCTGCTGTGCCTCGCCATCCCCAAGCGGGCTGCTGCTGCTCTGAACACTGCTCGCCAAATGAGGCATGTGCTACAACAGGACCCTCTGCATCCGCAAACCATTACCCCACCCAGCAACCCGGCTCAAAAGCAGCAGCCCCCACCCACCCCTACCCTGTCCACATCACCCTAACTGCAAGCATCGCCACCCCCAGCTGTTTTCCCCCCGCAACTTTTTGAGACGTCTTTCATGCCTGCGCTGTTTCTTTATCACAGAAGCTGCCTGAGCAGCGCTGCCCGCCGCTCCCCCTGGCTGCTCTTACCCAATGCCCTTGTACCTGCTGACCATGAGGCGAGGAAACCCCCCACCCTTCCGGCGCCCTTTTGAGGAGGAACCTCCTTGTGTAAGCATCTTGCACGTGTGGCAGGAGCAGCAGGAGGTGGTACCGGTGTGCGGCTGTGCAGGGTCGAGACCAACTGCAGCACGCTCACGCATGCATGAACAAAAGCAAGGCATCATCTGCCATTCGTCTGCCGCTGGAGCGCTGTACAGGTTGGCAGCCGCCCCTTCAGCGCTGCTGCTCGTGCTTGGCGTAGTGGAAGGTCTGCAACGTGCGACAACCAAGGTTCGTTGGTGGCCAGCCCATTAGCTTTCTATGCGGACCCGCCCACAGTGCCGTGCCCATCCTGGGCCAAAGCAAGCAAAACAGCATTGGCACCTGGCCCTCACCTGCTTCATCATGGGCTCGGCGTAGCGCTCCCCAACCACCTGCAGCTTTCGAGAGATGGGTAGTTGGGATTGCTGCCACCGAATGCCTCCAGGAATGGCGATTGAAGTCGAGCATGCTCTCATGCAAGGTGCCCCCTTCGCAAGCGGTTGATTGCTGTCTGCCAATGTGCAGCAGTGCAGCAACACCCTCTGCACCTACATTCTCATGAGAGAAGATGGTGTTCAGCTCGTCCAGCTCCTCGCCGCTGAGCTGAACTGTCGCCGCCCCCAAGTTCTCCTGGAGGTACTTGACGCGCCGCGTGCCTGAGGGCAGGCGTTGGGCAGTGTACAGAGTTGCGGTTGGCCGCCGCATGTATGCATGCATGCAGGCTATGCCTCCTAGGACCAGCAGGCCTGAGCATGGCACGCGGCATGCAGGAAAGTGCCTGCCCTCAACAGGCACGTTGGCGCAGCCTGTGTGTAACCTCTGCAACCCACCTGGGATGGGCACCACGTCCGCCCCCTGGGCCAGCACCCAGGCCAGCGCCAGCTGCGAGGCGGTGGCGCCCTTGCGCCGCGCCACGCCGTTCAAGCGCTCCACCAGCTCCATGTTCTGGGGTGGAGCAGTGAGCAACACGCAACCCTTAGTTAGTTGAGCCTGAGAGTTGCAGTGTACCCAGCGCAGCAGTTTCAACCCGCCCCACACCTGGCAGGCGGCGTTGCAGGTCGGAGCAGCGCACTCCCCAACAAGCATGCCCAACCTTGGCAAAGGCCTCCTCGGCAAAGCGCGGCTGGCCCACGCGCCGGAAGTCCTGCTCGCCCAGGTCGGCGGGGCTGCGGATGGCGCCCGCCAGGAAGCCCCTGCACAGGTGGGACACGCGTGGAAGTCAGGCTTTTTTTCTGACCAAAAAACGCTCTCCAATCATCCGGGCCCGCTCAGCTGGACTGCCTATGCCATCAAAGCAGGCTGTGGGCAGCAGTGCGTGCTGCTGTCCTGATGCAACCCTGCTGGCATCTGCTTGCCGTCCCAGCGGTGAGTAGGCCACAAGCCCGATGCCCAGCTCGCGGCACAGGGGCACGATCTCGTCCTGCGGCCATGTGAGACAGCCAGCGCTGCTTCTTGCAAGCTCGTAGACTTGGAAGCGTGGGCTGTGAGAAGTCCAGCAAGCACCTAACTGCCCATGTTAGCAGAGAGATTCGGACCATGTAACTCGTGCTCACCCTCCCCCACCCACCGCCTGCCGGCCCGCCCACCTCGGCATCCCGGGTCCAGAGGCTCCACTCCAGCTGGTAGGCGGTGACTGGGTGGATGGCGTGCGCCTTTCGGACATCCTCAGGGCTGACCTGCAGCGGCAATCGGCAGCCGATGAACGCTGAGCTCGGGTTTGCATTGACGCCGGCTGGCCTGTGTGGCATGGCATGCAGCACAGAGCTTCAGCACAGCAGGAAAGGTTGGGGAGGAAAGGCAAGCAGCTCACCTCGCTGAGGCCGATGTGCCGGATCTTGCCCTCCTCAACCAGCTCCTGCACATCACAGACGCAAGGACTTGACGGCAACTGTTGGGGTGTCATGCAGAGTTACAGCTACAACTGTTGGCCTGGTATGCTGCAATCGCTGATGAGCTGGCACAGCGCTCTTAGCGGGGCCCCCCCGCTCTAGCTTGCCTTCATCGCCTCCATGCTCTCTTCAATGGGTGTGTTGGGGTCCTGAAACCACAGCAGGCCCAGCACGCATGCAGATTGGTTAGTTTCTCCTGCACACGCAGCCACAACAGGGCCGCTGAATAGCGGCTTGCACGCTGCGAACCGCAAAGCTGCACCGTGCAAGGCTAGCTTGCCTTGCGGTGCAAGTAGTACAGGTCGATGTAGTCCACGCCCTGCATGGCACAGATGGCAGATGTGGGCTTACAACGCAGCATGCGACATGTGCCCACGACATGTGCCATGGCATGTGACACCACAAGACCCGGAGGCGGAGGTCACACTGGGGGTAGCAGCCCAGCACTGCCCTGCATCACAGGCGGCAGTGGCGGCAAGGAAGAGCGAGCCACGAGTGTGCGCCGCTACTTGAACTACTGGAGCACATGCTGGCCAAGTGGGTCATCATGCCCTACCTGTTGCGGTTGAGGCACAACACTGCCCTGTGACCTGCGCAACGAGGCTCACCAGATACTTCAGGCTCTTCTCGACAGCCTCGCTGCAGAAAGGGGGCATGAGGTTGACAGCTCACAAAGGCTCGCGTCCAAGGTGTCCCGCCTCCATGCAAGGTTGGACGCAATCATGCGGGCGGGGGGCTGGGCTGGGCATTACAGCGACGCAGCTGCTGCCCTGCTCTGCCCTGCGCCGGCAGCCCGGAAAACCGCTCTGCGACGCACCGGCAGTGCTTGCGGGAGCCGTCAACCACAACGTTGCCCTCGGTGTCAAAGAAGATGCCTGCATTTGTTGTTTCGTTTGTACAGCTGCTCATGCCGACCATCACTGCCACTCCCCGCCTGCGAGGCCTCCCACAACATCCAGCTGGCCTAATGGCCCCACCCAGCACAAGCGGCCGCCTGCCACTGCCACTGCCACCACAGCGCCTCACCCCACTTGGTGGCGATGACAACCTGGTCGCGCGGGATGCCCTTGATCGCCTCCCCTGCACACCAGGGCCGAGAACAGTTTGTGCAGCAGTGCTCATCAAACGCGGCTTCCCGCTCGTCGTTGGCAGCTGCGCCACACAGGCGTGCACCAGGCACGTACAGCTGTGGCGCTTGAGGCGTTACAGCCCACCCGCCCACCTCACCCAGCAGCTGCTCGTTGTTATCAACCGTCAGGGTGACATTGTAAGCTTCTGCCGTATCAAAGAGTGTCACGCCCGCTGCAATGGCCTCCTTGATTGTGGCGATGCACTCCTCTTTCGGCACCGGGTTGGTACTGCGAAACGCAACTGGGGGCAGGCGAGTAGTCAGGTATCAAGGCGGCGGCGCCAGCGTTGATGTTACATACCCGGAGGCATGGCGAGGTCGGCGGCAGGGAGAGCATGCACGCCACGTGCAGCCTCTTGTGCACCAACTGCCTCCACGTTGCTTTGGGCTTCGGCCCGGTCGCAATCTGCCCCCATGCTCACGCATAGAATGCCGTCATGCCTGCGGTGGGCAGCAAGGAGGCGAGCCTGAAAGGCAGTGCCGGCGTTTGCAAGCCAACCACAGCCAACCCAGGCAGATGGCGAAGCAGCGCCTGGGACGACAGGCACAGTCGTTGGCAGCAGCGGCAGCGCTAGCGGCAGTATCGGGTCTCGGGCTGCAGCGCCCGGCACCTACCCATCAGGCCCAGGCCCATGCACGACACCTCCAGCCCTCCAATCTTGCGCTTGGGCAGCTGGCCCACCATGGTGCTGGCTGTGGTCAAAGTGAGGCCAGCAGGGGCTCGCGTGGCAACGGCGGCGCACGGCGGTGACGGGGGCGGCAGGCGAAGCGCACTGAACGGAGGGCGTAAGGTTTCAGCAGTCACTGATCGCCTTCCAGGCTGTTTTCACAGCGGCTGGAGGGCAGACAACCGACGTCAGGCGCCGCACGTGAGAAGAGCGCGCCGATGGAGGCCTGTACAGCGGCAACCCGGCCTCGATCTGACGGCCAAAAGCAACCGAAGACGTCGGAGCAGCCGATCCGTCACCTCTCATCTGGGTCTGCCGTGGCCGCCGGCGCGCTGGCGCCGACCTGCCGGCGGCCGAATCTGAGCCATTTCACCTTTCGGGACACCATCCGGCAAGGGGTCACATGCGCGTCAGATGCAGTTGTTTAGTGAGGACAAGAGTGGCGAGCACCATAGTGCAGATGCATGGTCCAGGGACAACATTGATGGCACGCACGGGCGCTAGTGCATGGGCAGGAAGAGTGCGCGAGAAAGTGGGGGGGGGTGGCAGGGGACAGGGCGTGCCGGCCGCCACATGGGAAGCAGCGCAGCAGGGGCCGGTTGTAAAATTGTTCGGGTGAGTGGTGCTGGAGAACGGAAGGAAGCGGGTAGTCAGGAGGCACACAGCAGCAGCAAAGCCTCCACAAGCAGTTGGATGTAGGCAGGCCATCGACAAAAGGACTTGGGCTTAAGGCGAGTGCGACAGGTAATCGCCGGCAGCGGATTGGATGGAAGAGTAGCAGGCAGGCCACAGCAACAGCCACGGTTGGGTTGTTCGAGTGTAATGCTGCGAATGGGTTGACTTGGCAGGGTTCCATTCATAGGTCATCGTCACAGCCGAGCTTGCCGCACTGTACGCAGCACGCTTCAGGCAGCACGCTTCAGGCTGCATTGGAGGCCCTTCAGGCGGAACTCAAGGCGCTTCACGAGAACTCGGCCTTGAACTCGGTGCGGCCGTACTGCGGGATGTGCATCAGCTCGCGCAGCAGCGCCGAGAACTGCGCCAGGGTGCGGGGGAGAGCTTCCGGTGAGGCAACCGAGGGCAGGCACACTCTCACGCATCCGCCTTGCAAGTTTGATGGCAGTGGCAAGCAGTGGTGCCAGATGCAGTTAGACCTCCGACCCGCTGGCGCCGCTGCAGTGCTCCTCGCCAGCTTGCAGGCACTGTCCTATACAGCTCAGCCTGCACCCCACCTCTGGGTGCACGTCCTCACGGTAGCCGGTCAGTGTGCGCAGCACAGACGGCCAGAACGGCACGGCGCCGCGGCCCTTGCGGCCCATGTACAGGGCGGCGGCGGCCTGCAGGGCAGAAGCTTGGGGGGAGGAACGGTCAGGGGAGGTGTAAACCTGGCAGGGGACGGCAGCGGCATCGTGTGGCAGGGGCTGCGGATCGGGATGGCTGCCACCTGGGAGCTGCATTGCCGGAGGCCATGTGCCGTGTGCCGAGGGCAGCGGGTGCACAAGGGCATTCAGTGTACAACGCAATCCCGCGATGCGTTCCCTTGGGCCCCTGCAACAGGAGCTGCGCACCTGCAGGCTGGGCGGGTGCTTCATGCCCAGCTCCCCACCGAGCCAGCTGTGCAGTCGCTCCACAGCATCACCCAGCAGGGCCTGAATCTGCTTGGTTTGCGCAGCAGGAGGGCCAGCAATGAGGGGCTGCCTGAGCGGCCTTGCAAGCTGAGGCGCTGTGGTCAGGGGGCTCTGTAATCTGTGCTGTCCAGCGGCGGCCGCGCTCCGCCATCCGCCTGGTCTCGCCAGCTGAAAAACTGCTCATCTCCCGCCTCCACCCTCCCAAGCTCCCCACCTGCGCTGCGCTGCCTAAGTCGCACTGCATGCGGTCGGCAAAGATCTTGAGGCAGTGCATGGCTGCACATGAGGGGGAGTGGGGCAAAGCGTGGGGCATAAGCTGGCGTGTCAATGGCTCAGCAGTCCCTCCAAGCTGCTAAAGGACTCGGCGCCACAGCCAGGTGCTACCACTGCACGGCTCCAAGCAGGCAGAGCGCGCTCACCAGAGATGCAGCCGGTGTGGCCCTGCAGCAGCGCTGCCACCGCCTGGACCTCACTGTGCAGTGCAGACTCCGGTTCTGCGCCAGCCAGCTGCACAGTCATCTGGCACAGGGAGGGGGTGGGGTGGTTGGGTGGGAAGCAAGCGGATCAAGGGGGGTGGCTGCGCTCTCTGGCGCTGCACAGGGGATCACTTGGGCGCATCACTGCAGCATGCATGCAAAGTTGCGCTGCAATTCCCGTACACCCACCTCACGGTCCAGGCGGGCTGCCAGGCTGGCCAACTCAAAAGGCAGACCCGCAGCCTGGGCAGCCAGAGCCACACAGGCAGCCGCCAGGAGCACCGGCATGTGCGGCTGGCAGCCTGCCGCAGCGCAGCGGTCCAGCAGCACGACAGCTGCAAGGGTGGGAAGAGGGGCAGTGGGTAATTAGAGGCGCGCGGCGCACGCCTGGCAACCCGCAGCAAGCCCGCGCCCATCGATAGCCGCTATCTGCTGCGGCCTGGCTGTAAGTGCCACCGCCCCTACCGTCAAGCAGATAGACACCCTTCTCCAAAAGCGCAGCAGCCCACCCGAGTGCCACAGCTGCTCGGTGCCCCCCGGCTGAATCGCGTACGCCAGGACGCGCGCAGCATGCACAGCATCAGCACGATGGGGCATGGCGGCTGCACGCCGAACCGCCGCCGCATCCAACGTCTGAGCCGCCTCATAGTCGCGAACGATGGCAAAGCTCTGGTGGTGGGAGCGGGGGGACGGGCGGGACACACACCATCAGCAGCCGACACGCAGCACCCCCTTGAGCACGCCGCCCATTGCAGACAAGCTGCACAAGCGCATGCGGGCCATGCTACTGATGCTCCCACCTGCGCCGCCTCCTGTGCCAGTTGTGCCTCCACCAGCAGCCGTGCCTCGACATCGCCGGCCGCTGCGCCGGTGGCCGCCATTGCGTCGTGCCCCCCAAACGCGCGCTGCCACTCCTCATACCGCTCTGCAGGCAGCAATAGGGCGAGGCATAAGCACGCAGCGCATTTGGTTGGGCCGACAGGAGGGCGGGGGAGCATCCTTGGGCGCCGTGGTGGCCGCCGTAGCGTCCACACCCCGCAGCCGCACCTGAGAACAGCCACTTGCGGAGCAGCTCGGTTGACGACTCGACGCGCTTGGCCACAGCGCCCTCGTAGGATACCCTGCACGTCAAGTCAGACCCAACGAATGTTGAGGAGTGAGGGGGTGAGCGGCAGCCGGGGGTCAGCAGCCAGGCACACAGGACACAAAGGAACTGGTACCCGCTTCTACAAAGCCTTCCAGAGAGCAGCGCGCGAATAAAGACTGCACCGCACGCCACAAACCGACGCAGCTGCTCACCTGAAGGGCGACTTGCGCTCCAGCAGGCTCGCCCCAAGCTCTGCCTTGAGCTGGGCTGCCAGCGCCGCATCGCGCTCCTCGTCTGTGCCAGGCCAGGCCAGGGGTGGGGTTGCGGGCGATGTGGGTGGGGAGGATGGGCAGAGAGCAGGTGCAGGCAGACGAGAGGAGGGGTGGCAACCCTGCCGCTGGCGAGGTGCGTGAGACTGCACCCAGCTCCGCCCCCCTACATCTGCCACCGCTCGGCCAGCTGTGTTGCAATGCGTTGCCCTCCTCACCGTTGGCCAGCACCACAATCTTTGCGGTCTCGTCCAGCACGCAGCGCGCATTGCTGTTGCCGATGGCGGCCCGCAGGCCTTGCAGCCACGCGTGCATGCGCAGCTGGGCGGTGCCCACATGCAGGGCTCGCAAGTCCAGGCGCAGCACGCTCCGCACAGCGGTGGCCTCAGCCGGCGGCAGCCAGCCAGCTCTGTTGGAGGCAGGCGGGTGGGCAGGGAACAGGTTGAGTTGCGGTCTGGGTGGGCAGAGGCCTCTGCCCTTGCAGGAGCATGCCAAGGTAGCCACTGCCGGCCAGCCTCTCTGCAGCGCATCACAAGCCAAGCACTTGGCTCCAAGTTCAGACGGGCAGCCAGCTTTGCAGGCACTTGTCCGGCAGAAACACTGCAGGCCCATTGCACGCACCGAGTGGCCTGGTCAAACAGCTGGCGTGCCTTGGCCTGCGCCCAGGGCAGGCCGGTGCGCCACAGCACATCCACCATCAGGCTGGCGTGTGCCTCAGTCGGGGCAGCGCTGCATGGGTGAGGGTGTAGGAGGGTGTGCACGCGGCAGTCTGTGCAGCAGATGCGGCGGCATTCGGAGAGGAAAACCCACGCAGGGCACAGCCAATCATTCAAGGTGCAGCCCGGCGTTTCTTGAGTTGACAGCCCACCAGTGCAAGGCCCAGTGCTCACTCGCCATGCAGCAGCACTTCAGTCCAGCACAGCGTCCGCAGTTCCCTTCAGCATGAACCGACTCACTTCAACGGCACACAACACTCACTCACCCGCCGTGAAGCAGCACTTCATAGTCCAGCACAGCATCGGCCCACTGCCCCGCAGCACACTGCGCCGCTGCCACAGCGGCGTGGCTGGCGGGGGAGGGCTGCAGCTCATGAACGGCCAGCTTGGCAAACACCTGCTGCGCCTGCATGCAGGGGCACAAGGGGTGGACAAGTCAGCAGGGCGTGTGCTGGAAGCAAGCTCCTTGCAACCTTGGGGCAGGGCATTTGGCACTATTATAGCAGCCCTCACGCCTACACTATCTCCAGCCGGGCAGCAACCCCTCCCTGGCAGCCTCACCTCCGCCACTGCGCCGCTTGCAGCGCACACAGCCAGTGCTCCATCAATCTGCTCCACTGAGAGGCTGCGGCCCATGGATTCCAGTACGCCCAGCAGCTGCACCGCAAAGCTGCACCAGCCCCGGGCGCGGCACGCCTCCAGGACCGCCTACGGGCAGCGGGGTGGAAGGCAGCGGCTGGTTGGTAATGTGCAACAATCTTGCCAAATTGCACGCACAATGCACGATCAGGCTCCCAGGCTGCCTGCCGTAGACTCCAGCACCCTCCCAGCCAGTGCCGCCCTGGCCGCACCCACCCGCATGCCCAGGCCGGGTGTGCCGCAGGCCTCATCAGCTTGGTCCGCCAGACCAACCGCCAGCTCAGCCACCTCGTCAGCCGGGTGCTGGCGCTGCAGCGCTGCCAGCAGCGGCGCAAAAGTAGCGGCGGTGGGCGCCAGCCGCGCCCGGCACAGGTGGTTGAAGGCTGACTGGGCAGCCGCGGGGTTGCCTGCCGCGCATGCCCGCTCGATGATGCCATAGAGCAGCTGCGGGGTGGGAGACGGGGAGGGCACGCTGGTGCTAGGCTTGAAAAGCAGCAAGAGCTTGCTGGCCCGTGTGCACTGGGCTGTCCCTGCCTGCAGCGTGCGCAACGAGGCACTGCCCACCCAAACCACACGCGCCGGCTGTCCGCTCCACCGATCCGGATCTAGCCTTGCCCAGGCGTGAATGGAATTGCATGCGGGCACCCCTCCAGCTGTCCCCCTGCCCTGCCGAATGGAATTGCATGCGGGCACCCCTCCAGCTGTCCCCCTGCTCTCACCTCCACATCCAGCCCCTCGCTGTGCTGCTCCACCATGCTGGCCAGCAGGCCATCAGCCTCCTCCCACCCGCCCCTGGCCAGCTGCACGTCCAGCAGTGCTCGGAAGGCGGCTGCGCTGGGGCAGTGGCCCTGGGAGGCCATGTGGTGGAAGGCATCCAGAGCCACCTCCGCCTGGCCGGCCCTGCGGAGTGGGGGCGTGGGGTGGGCAGGCAGCAGGCAGGTGTGTGGGTGGGAAGCGGCAAGCAAAGGGTCGGGGCGGGAGCGCGGGGCAGGCGAGCGCAGGGCAGCCATGCAGCTTGGAGCCTAGCCACGGCTCATTTGCAAGACAGTGGGAACAACACTCGGCAGCTGCTAATGGCGGTGCGCCTCTCTCTGGGCACCACCTCAAGAGCCCAACGGTTGTCACCAGCTCACACCACCCGCCGAATGAAACAAGACACAATCAGCCCACCTGCAGAAGGCCTCCACCAGAGCAGAGTGAACCTCCTCGCTGTCCTGGCCCCGATCCTTGAGCTCCTTTAACAAGCGCACCGCCTGAGGGGAGGGGGGCAGCGGCAGCTGTGTGAAGGCATAGCAGCCGAGCTCGGGGGCGGTGCCAGGAAGATGGTGGTGCAGTTTCCTTGCACCGCAACACAGCTGCGCCCGCATCCCGCCGACCCCGCCCTCCGCCCCCCTTGCGGCATACACACGGCCCCACACCTGCGCCACTCCAGCCCCCTCGTCTCACCGCCTTGGGCTTGCGCCAGCGGCCATACAACTCAATCATGGCGGTGTACGTGCTGGGTGTGCACAGGTGGGCCAGTGGCGCCTCTGGCGGCAGCGCCCGCAGCCACTCAAACAGCTGCACTGCCCGGGCGGCTGTGGTAGGGCTGTCCAGCAGCAGCAGCAGCTGGACCGCCATGTCCGGATGCCAGTCCGTCAGCCAGGCGGGCGCTTCATCAGCCACGGAGCGGTCGGCAGGCAGCAGGGCCAGCTTGGTGCGGACGGCTTCAACCGAAAGGGGGCCGGCGGGGGTGGGTGGCTGGGACAGGCCCACAACGGAGCTGAACAGGGAGCGCAGGTCGCCGTGCTCGTCTGCAGCATGCGAGGGACGTTGGGCCCGAGGTGAGTCGTAGTCAGAGCTATGTGATGCACCGGAAGGGCAGGGGCTGAACACATACCCCCAGCCACAACAACAGGCGGTGCCTGCCACAGCTATCTCCACAGCTACTCCAATCAACCCCACCACACCGCACACCCCGCGCACCGTCCGAGTCCGCCTCGACCCCAGGCAGCTGCACGCCCCCAGCCGCCACGCGGCTGGCCTCGCTGGCTTGGTCTGAAGACGGACCCAGGCCCGCCGACAGCCCCTGGCTGGCTGACACTGAGGGGCTGCCAGGCCGGGCCCGGCTCAGGCCCTGCAGCTGCGTCAACTTGAGCTGAGCTGGCAGCCCCACCAGGCCCGCCACAGGCGGCAGCTGGATGGTTGAACCAAAGGGCTCCAGGGCAGGGGAGGCGAGGGAGCTGCTGCCGCTCAGGCTGTTGTACGTGCGGGCGCTTGGAGGCGCTGAGGACCCAGGCAGCTCGCTTGCCGGCGCGCCAGCCGAGCCGGAGCGAGCTGTGGCAGGTGAGAAGGCTGCCGCTCCTGGCGAAAAGGCGGCTGCTCCTGGAGAGAAGGCGGGGGCGGTGCTTGCCTGGCTGAGGCCGCCAGAGCTGCCTCCAAAGCTGGGCCCCAGCGGGGAGGGTGAGGCGCTGTGCAGCTGGCTGCCGGCCCGCAGCACAGGGCTGCCCAGGGAGTCCTGCCGGCCGCTGGGCCGAGGCACAGCTGCAGTGGACCCAAAGCCGCCGCCACTGCCGCCGCCGCCAAAGGTGAATGGCCGGGCGCTGACATTCAAGCCGATGCCTCCGCCTGCCATGCGGCCCGAACCAGCTGAGGGGAGGCCGCCGGCTGTGCTGGGGCGCCCTGCCGTGGCAGCCAGGCCTGAGCTGGTGGTGGGGTTGGTGGTGTAGAGTGAGTCTGGTAGGCGGCCGTAGGGGCTGACTGGCGCTGACTGGCTGGTGAGCGCAGCAAGCTGCGGGGGCGTGCCATTGCTGGGCAGCCCGCTGTATGACCGCTGCTGCTGCAGGCCCGCTGCGGGCAGCAGGAGCGCGCTGCCGCCGCTGGTGCTGCCGGCAGGTGCAGGGCCCAGCCCTGTCGGCAGCGGGGTGGCAGGGCAGGAGGTGCCGCCGGCAGCAGGGGTGGCAGGCAGCAGTGAGCTTGGGGCGATGCCCTCAGTTGCCAACTGGAACACTTCTGCGGCACAGGGGGTGGGAATGCAGTACGGGGGTGAGGGGGCGACCACGGCCAGCCAAGCAGTGCACACGTTGGTCCTGCGCTCGAAAAGCTAAGGAAGCAAAGGCGGCCCGAGGCCGGAAGGTAACCCAGCGAACGCAGCGGCGCACCGTCGGGTGTGAGGTGCGCCAGGTTGGCGGGTGGGCGGAAGGGCGCGTCTCGGTCGGTAGGGTCCATTGACAAGCAGTCCCAAACCGTGTGGCACTGCGATGAGGGGTGACAGGGGTGGACCAGCCAGATGCAGTGACGAGTTGGAGGGCAAGGTTGAAAGGGCGAGCTGGAGCAACCTCCGTCGGGAATGGGCAGACAGCCGGTAGCGGTATCAGTCGGGGCACCGCAATCGCTGCCAAATCAAACCCAACATCACAGCACAGCACAGGATGCGCAGCACATGAAGCACATGCCGTGTGGAGGGCGCACCTGCAGCAGCTGGTACAGGTACTGCTTCTTGGCCGCAAGGCTCTCCAGCTTGGCCCAGCGGAAGTAGGGCACCGACACCTGGAGGGGAGGCAGGCATTGAACGACAGCAGCTGGTTGGTGCTTGGTGGGAGGGGGGAGAGATCTAGAGGGTCGTCGGGTGGAGGCCAACCTGAAAAGACAGCCTGTGCCAAACAACAGTCGGAGGATGTGGCCAGGCTTTGCGGACCCACACCCATCAACACCGCGTGTGGCTCACCAGCCGCCAGCCGCGGGAGGCCAGGCAGCGCCAGCGCCAGATGGTGCGGCCCAGCGGCACGTACGGCTCGTTCTACGTCAGAACAGGGTGAGCGAGGGACGGCCTCACTGGTTGCATTGGCGGGCCTGGAGAGGGTGCCAGCTGTGCAGCGAGCCATGCAACTTGCAGCAGTCAGCAAGGTGACCCTGTGTGAGCCAGCGCAGGAGGGTTGTTCCCCCTCAATCCTGGCAATGCATGCCATGGCACGCCTTTGTCCACGCCCTCCCCCCTGTACCTGCGTCCAGTGCGCGGTGCCATCCACCTCCACAGCTACCATCTCGTTGCGCAGCGCAATGTCCACTGCGGGCACCAAATCAGCAGGCCACACCCCCTTTAACCTTGGCGCCTGTGCATGGGCCGGAGCGCTGGCCGGCGGCGCCTCCCGCCTCGCCACCATGCTGGAAAGGCTGGAGCCTGCTACCCCCTGCTGCTGGGAAGGGCCACCGCCGCCACCGCCGGCTGCCCAGCGCCAGCGCCGGCGCTCGGCCCACTCCAACGGCTCAGGTTGTTGCCTCACCTGACAGCAGCCCGTCCTCAATCTTCTTCTCCACCTCAAAGTCGATGCGCAGGTCCCGCATCACGTTGGCCACGTCCCTGCACAACAGCAGCGTTTGAGATACCAGCAGGGATTCACCGCACGAGGTTGCTCACCGCACGAGGTTGCGCACATGCTCTGGGCATAGGCACGATGGGCACCCATGCAGCTCCTGCATTACTGCGCTGCCGACGTGTTGGCACAATGTTGAGAGGTGTTTGGATGCTCAGCCTACCCCGACCGCTGGGGCGTGTGCAGTGTGGCCTGTGATGCTGGGCGGCAGCTGGCGAGTCCTATCCCGGGCAAACCCTACAGTGCTAGAGCAGCCTCACTTGTGCGTGTGAGACACCTTGATGACGGACGACTGCTGGCGCCACTCCGTCTCCGCCTGGGCCAGCAGCTCGGGCGGGATGAGGCCCGCAACGGAGTGCACCTGCGGTTGGTAGCCGTGAGGCAGAGAGGCGAGCTTTTGACGCGAAAAAAGTGAAGAAACAGTAAAGGTGGCCCGGGCAGGATGAGGCCCGCACATGCGGCAGTTGATGAGCGGTTGAGTTGCGTTTGGTGTCAAGAAGCAGCCAGTGGTGATGCGGGATTCTGTCGATTGGACTGCCATTGCATGCGCGTGGCAGCAGTGGCAGCAAGCACACGGTCGAGGTGCTTACCTGCTGGCTCAGGCTCATCTTGGCTTGATACAGCTGGATGTACGTCTCCTGCGTGAATGTCTCGCGCGGCAGCTCCAGCAGCTTCCCCGCCAGCAGCTGCACACGGTATCGCACATAGGATCCAATGATAGAGTAGCAAAGTGTGTGAGGAGCATGAATAGATGCCCGCCTTGGTGCAGCAATGCGGAGCGCCCCTGGACTGCATGGCCGGGCCGTCTGAAGCAGGGCCGTCTAGCTGCATCCACACCCATCAAAAAAACAAAGCTGCTTAGCTTGCCTGCATGACGTCTGGGGTCAGGATGTCCAATACCGCAAACGCCCACAGCATGTTGCCGCAATCCTGTGCAAGCAGAGGGGCAGGATGACATGCCACAGTCAGCCCTGGAAGCTGCAAAATGTGTTCCCCTGCGGCCAAGGCATGCCCCCCTCTGAACCACCCCCTGGACAACCATCCTGCAACTGCCCAGGCATGCCATTCCTGCGCCTCTCCTCACCTGTGCGATTGGCGCGCGCCAGGCCGTGATGTGCGGCAGCGAGGCACGCACCAGCGCTGCTGCCGGCATGTAGGCCAGCTTGGCAAAGGCCCAGCACATCATGCCCAGCTCCTGCGACTTGAAGCGGTCCAGCTGCGGCTCTGCAGTGCAGACAGGTGGACAAAGGTGTGCGGGTGGCGCTTGTCACCAGTCCCGGCAAACATCACAACATCGCGCTGGGAAAAGCAGCCATGCGCCGGCCGCCAACCACCTGCCACATGCTTCCCTGCCCACCTGCCGCAGCCAGCATGGCGTCCATGGTGGGCGCCCCCGGGAAGTAGCGCAGCGTGGCCCAGGCCCAACAGGTGCTGGCCACCTCCTGGGCCTTCATGCGGCTTGCGGCGCTGCCGGCGGCCTGCAGGGATGGTGGGCGCCGAGGCAGGCAAGGTGAGCTGGGTGCTTATGGTTTCACAACCGGCTGTGCACAGCTCCTTATTGTCACATAGAGGCATGTGGGCACCAGCCCAGGACCGTGCATCCCTGGCCCACAGATCTCGGGGCTTGCACCTGGCTCACGTGTGCCACCACCCCACCACTGGGCTAGCACTTGGCTCACGAGTGCCATCACCACCTGGCTCAAGTGTGCCACCACCCCAGGGCTCACCCGGGACAGCGGGTCCATGACTGTCGGACCTGGGTAGTAATCCATGGCAGCCATGGACCACAGAAGGTTGCTCAGCTCCTGCGAGCGGGCAGGCAGGAGAGCTGAGAGGTGGTCAATGAGGGAAAGTAGGACGGCCTCTGTGCAAACCGGGATGGAGTTGTGATGGCATCGAGCGGCATGGCTGCTAGCATGCCCAGTCGGAGCCATACCCTTCACACTACTGGCTGCGCCAAGCACCATGGGCAGCGCATCGCACCTGCGGCTTGAACTGCGGCAGCATGTGGATGGCCTCCCGGAGCAGGTCCTGCATCATGATCAGCGGCTGCTGGCCCAGATGCGCGTACCTGCGGGCCATGAGGGGGAGCACAAAATAAAATAGCTGGGGCATGAGCTTAGGGCGGAGAGGGCCGCAGTGCGGCCGACCCAAGGCAGGCCACGCTGCAATGCACACCCTGGCTACGCAATACAAACGCATGGCAACCGACTGCCGCAGACATGTCGCTCACGCGTTGGCCAGGTTGGAGATGGTCTGGGGCTTGACGCGCGCCCGCCAGCCGCGGTCGCCGAGCAGCATGGACACCTCATCAGTGATGCGGTGCAGCAGTGCCTGGTGCAGTGAACAAGCAGGTGGCAAGGAAAAATGACATCGGTGCCCTGTCGGGGAGGCAGCAATTGGCCATGCAAAGCCTTGCACCCTAGCAATAGGCTTGCCAAAAGTCGCAGGCACTGCGCTGCACCCAGTGCACCGGTGCTGCGCGCCACGGCAGTGTACCGCCCCGCCTGCCCGCTTGCCTGCACATCGGTCGTGAAGGGCACCCCGCTGCGGTGCATCTGGCTGAGCGCCCAGGCCGTGTTGGTCAGCTCCTGGGGCCCAAAGTGCAGCAGCATGCTGTCCGTCGCCCTCACAAGTGCCGACAGGAACTCCGGCTGCGAACAAGAACCGGGTTCACACAAAGGGCAGTATTAGAGGTGTCAGGCTGCACGGTCACGCGGATGGGTCTCTGTGCAGAGTGATCCTCTGACAGCAAACAGCAGCGGCGACGGCGATGGCACACAAGCAGGCAGCGCGCAGGCTGCATGCAAACACGGCAACCCGCGCCACCAGCTGAGCAGAGCCAACAGCTTCAACCGCACCGAGGGGTGGATGGCCAAGTTGACCAGGCCGTGCAGCATGTTGCTGATGTTCTGGGCGGAGAAGGTGCCTGCGGATTTGCAACGGGCAGTGGAAACTCGTGATGGAACGCATGCTATTGCCTGCCCCAAAATCTGTGGTAGACTGGCGAGGCACCCCATGCCTGCAGAACCTGCTATGGCGGGGCAGCTGGGCAGCCACCGGCGGAACTATCTAACTCCTCCTGCACCCGACTGCTGCCCAGCCCCAAGAGCGCACCCTTGTGCTGCGCGTGCGTCAGCTGCGCCAGCGCCTCGTCGCACAGTAGCTGCACCATGTGCCGCACCTGCACTTGAGACGGATGTTGGATGACACATGAGAGCAGCGGCAGGCAGGCTGCCAGGGTTTGTCCGCACCAGGACTGCAGGCCACCTGCGAGCCAGCACCAGCTGGCGGCGGCTCTACGCAGGCCACCCTCTGCGGAGCAGCAGCAGCGCACCTCGTGGGTGACCTTGGCCCCCATCTTGCCCAGCCCCCAAATCACGTTGGCCAGGCCCTGCACAGCACAGCGCAGCGGGGCGCAGCAGGGCGACAGTCGGGGAGCGGTGGGCAACGCATGCTGGCGCAAGGACATCTAGCTATGCTGCTGCACTGAATACCGCACACTGCGTCAAGCTGCCCACAATGCAGCGCCCTCCACTGCCCACAACGCAGCGCTTTCACTGCGCTCACCAGCGCTTGCACTGCCCCCACCCGCGCCCTCCACTGCCCCCACCAGCCCCCCTGACCCAGCCGCACCTGCGGCCGGAACTGCTCCACCTCCCACTCCACAGCGCGCGCCACAGCGTGCAGCAGGTCGTAATCCGCCTTCTGGCCCATGGAGGCCGCCGAGTAGATGATGTTGGACAGCGACTGCGCGCCAAAGTTGAAGTGCCGGTCTGCGCAGCATGAGGGAGGTGGAGGATGGTATAGGATGGAATAGGAGGAGCGCGCAGCGTGAGGACAAGGGGAGTGACTGTTCACTGAAGGCACCTGACACGGCGCGTGTCCGCTGGTGCAGGCGCCCACAGCCACGCCAGGCAGGCACGGCCAATGCAGGCACCGCCAATGCAGGCACCGTCGTGGGCTGCTTGCTCAAATTTGAACAAGCCCGCCACCCATGTGCCGCACCCGTCATGTATGTGTCGTGGCTGACATTCTGCAGCCGGAACGTCACCTCCACCTGCGCAAGTTGGCAGGGAGGGTGCGCGCCCCTCAGACATGCTTGCCGCGCTATAGTGCTACGGCTCTTCGGCAGCCTCAGGCTGCCATGCACACATGCACACCAGCTGTTGCAAATCCAGCATATCACTGATGCGGGTGCATATCCCACCTGCAGCGCAGACAGCAGCTGTTCCATCCCCTCTTGCGGCAGCTTGTACGTCTTGCTGATGGCCCACAGCGTCAGGCCTGCACAACGCGCGTGCATGCGGGGCAAGGGAGCAGGGTCATGACAGGCTGGCCACGCTGCAGCGCCGCAACACTGCAAGCACAGCAACGGCCTGCTGCGCACGCACCCAGGTTGTGTCCCTGGATCTCGCTGACGCGCTGCAGCAGCGTGGCATTGAGTTGGCTGAGCGCCCCGCCCAGCTGCTGCTGCTCGTGCAGGGGCCAGTTCTCTGTCGGCACGCGCGAGTCCTGTGGGCCAGGTGTGACGCATGGGGGCGAGCAGTGAGGCCAGGTGTGCACGCACGCACCAGCCGGGTTGGCGCCATGAGCAGGACGGCAGTGCAGGCAGCATGCTTGGCAAGCAGCGGCGGGTGGACAGTGCTGCCCGAGCGACAATGCTGTTAGTTGGTGGCCAACTATGGCGCACCTGCACGTGCTTGGCGAAGCGGTGGTACGCAGTGCAGTAGTTGACGGGGCTCAGGGCCGCATAGTTCACGATCACTATTTGGACCAGCTCCTGTCATACATGGATGAGTTGTGAGGAGGGGCTTGGCATGGCAGTGCTGCTCAGCAGCGGCGGCGGCGGCGGCCGAGCGGCGCCCAGCCTCGCTGCAGAGCTCCCGCTGCCCCCCACTGGCTCACCTGCCAACTGCGAGCATGCGTGATCTGCAGGTTGATCTGCCTCGACAGCGCCTGAGCCGAGGAGGCGCGGCCGGGCGCAGAGACCCCGCTCATTGCGGGCTGGCCCTTCTGCATGCAGCGAGCATGTGTGATCACTCCATCAAGTACTGCGGTGAGCAGGCAATCGCGCAAGCACCGGTCGCAACCCCTGTTCAACCCCCAGCGCACGCAGGGGCCTGCCGGACTGCTTGCAACCACCTGGGCAATGTCTAGGTCTCTACGTCACCGCTGGCAGCGGTTGATACATGCTCAGGCCACCAAAGCCCTGCCCAAGGTGCCTTGCCGAGCGCCCTGAGGCCTCTGGCGGGCAGTAGCAGCGTCAGAAGCAAGCTGCGAACGTGATACGCGACCCCAAAACCAATTCTCGGCATGCCAGTAGCAGCGGGCCGCTGTGCCCGCTTGCGCCCATGCCGCTTGTGTCGTTCAGTTTGGTGGGCAGTAATTGTCTTACGCAACTGCAAAGGCTCCTGACTGCTATACCAATCAGCCTCAGATGGCACGAAACGCAGAACATGTGGGCTGCGCAGTAGGCACCAGGGCACTTAATGCCTGCCCTGCTCCTCGAGCATGCAACGCTTAGAACGAGCAGGGCAACACGGGAGCACTCAAGCACCCCAGCCACAGCAGCCCTAGCGCCACAGCTTGCAATGGCGCAGCGCAGCTCCCAGGTCTCGGCAGTCCAGCACGGCCGCCGGCAGGCTGCTCTTTGCTGCCAGGTTGTCATTGTTGAATGCAAACCTGCGTGCGGTGTGGAGGGGGAAGGAGGCATGAGAGCATGTGCACTGAGCCACTGCAGGGCAGGCAAGCTGCTCACTGTCCGTGCTTGCGTATATTGTTCGTGCACACATCCTTGACCTTGCGTGGCCTGCCCCACCCACCATGTCTCGCGCCCCTGCGCCGCCCACTTCTGCGCCCAGCCCGCCCATTTAGCCATCTCAACGGCGCCGTATGCGCCAAGGTACTGCGGCAAATGAGGCCACCACAACAGTGCTCGCCAATGGAAGCCGGCTGGACAGGCAGGCATGTACGTCCCTCCCACCCAGGCGGCTGACAAGCTTGGGCCCGCCTGGCAGAAGCACACTGAGTTTGGTGCACGGTCCACACAACAGATCACCTCCCTCGCCCGCCCCACCTGCCCCGTGCTGCCGTGGAAACGCACGTACACGCCCCAATCGCAGCACTCGAGCGGGTACTGCTCTGGCGGGGGGTTGGGGCCCGGGGTCAGGCTGCCGATCCAGCTGCCCTCCTTGGACTTGCGATTGTGGGGCAGGTCTTCAGATGCACAGATGGAGGGAAGGAGGGAGCAGCGCGGTTGGGGGTGCAGCGCTTGTGCACAGCGGCACCCAACACAGGGATGGCAACCGCAGCCTCACGGCAGCCTTGCCGTAGCTGAGACTCCGCCCGCGTCTGCACCCGTCAGTACGGTGATGGCCAGGCACCAGTTGTGGCGGGCCAGCACATCGTACACCTCGCGGCAGAACCAGGAGGCGTCCCGGAACTCAAAGGCAAACCGCTCGCCGGCGGGCAGCACCTGGGGTGAGCGGGCCGGCAAGGTGTGTTGGCGAGAAGTTGCAACAGGCGTACCATACAGCTGGTAAGCAGCGCTGCCTCTTGGCCTGGAAGAGGAAGAGCAAGCAGTGGCACACTGCCACAGCGCAAGAACACACGAGTAGGGGGGGAGCACAGCCACAACGCACCTCTCCCAGGCGGCGCAGGCGGTCGATGTTGTTGACGGGCGGATGCCCCTTGCCCTTGGCCGCCGCGGTGGTGCGGAAGTTGGCTGGGAACTGGAACAGCACCGGCCCCAGGTGGGGGCGCAGCCGCTGGCAGCTGGCCTGTCAGGGCGTCATGGGAGCGAACGGTACGCCCGAGCGGCTGTGGTGGCAGGCTGGAAGCCCTGGGTAGAGCGCATTTGCCACCCCGCAGCGGCAGGACATCTTGGCCGCAGCGCAGCAAATCGCGGTTGCCTCACCCAGAAGCGCGTCCAGGAGCCAATGAAGTTCTCATCCACATTCAGCCGCTTGCGGTGGCTGTACAGCTGCGGGGCCTGCTTGGATCATATGACAAGTGGTGCGGTGCGCTGAGGAGCAGCACGTGGGGTGGGCCCAACGACCTGGCAAGCAGAAGCAGGGGCGCAAACGTTGCGCGCCATGACGCTGTGGCAGCCCAACATGATGCGGGTGCCCACCTTGATGGCGTACTGGAAGGAGGGGCGCGCCGCTGCCGCCCTGCAAGGTACACAGGTGTCACGGTCCCATCATGCCACTGCTGCAGGCGTCGGCGCCGCCGCCCGCTGAAACGCATGTTGTGCGCTCCGCACTTGGCAGCCACGGCAAGCGACAGGCAACACCAGCATAGTTTCAACGGATACAGACTGCATCATTCACCTGTCTCGCCACGAGTCCCAAACATCCTCCTTAGGGAAGCGGTCTGCAGGAACGGCACGTGGCGGCAGGAGCCTGTGCACAGCACCGTGGCGCGTAGCCCACAGGCATGCGCGGCCTTTGGCTGCAGTGGTGCTGGCGACACACGCCATCAAGCCCTGCATGCTCCGACTGCACTTCAAACCCAGAGGACTTGCAGAAGGTGGAGTTGACCTCAACCTGCACGCGGCCAGGTGGCAACATGAGGCAACGCTGCGTGAGCAGAGCAAGCAGGGTGTGTGCCAGCTGACAACCATAGCCACGAACCGGCTGCACAGCCTGCCATGCAAAAGCCTGCATTGAGGCATTGCCACTCAAGCTGCTGCACAGCTGCGCATCAACACTTGCCATGTCAAACTCCTCGGCATACCGCTCCCACTCCAGCCGCTGCGGCAGGCCTGCATAGAAGCCGTCTGGGCCGCGCCAGTGCGGGTACTGCCAGCCTGCCAGCATCGCGAGGGCAGCAGTGGCGGATCAAGGGTAGGCTACAGCATGTGGCTTGTTGCAAGTAGTGGCGTGGGCGGACCAAAACGTGTGCAAAGGCCTCGGCAGCTGCCTCGCATCCTTACCGCTGGTGCCGACCCGCACGAGTGACGTGGCGGCGGAGAAGCAGGGAGGCCCTTCAAGCTCAGACACTGTCGTTGCCTTGCGCTGCCGCTTGGCAGGGGGCGCCTCTGTCCCCGCCTGCTGCGGTGCCTCCTTAGCGGCATCTGCGGAAGAGCCGGCAGAGGCAGCGGTGGCGGCGGCAGTGCCCCGCCGGCTGGTGCGAGCCTTGGTCGTGGCTGCAAAGATATCAAGAGCATCTCCAGGTGGTTCTGTGGCCTGCTTTGATGTGCCACCTGCCCTGGCAGCAGCAGAGCGGGTGGTGGGCATGGCTGCGGGCTGGGCGCGTGTCGGCAGCAGGGCCTGGAGTCTCCTGATGCTTTTGATCATGCAGAAAGCTCACAAGAACTAGAATGACCCTTTGTTTGGGCTCCCCCTCTGCAAATGCGCCCATGCACCGACGCGTGTATTCGAGGCGGCAGCGGAAGCGTGCAGTTTGTTGCTCAGGCTAAGTACAGCTGCAGCGCACGCCGTGCAAGGCGCAGGTCGCAGGTGAGCACTGGCCAGCCAAAAGCTGCGCTCCGCGATGCGGTGGCGTGCGCATCGCGTTCTGTCAATGCGTGGACTGCAGCCCAATCATGCCCACCGGCTGGCAGCCTGCTGTGGGCATTACTGGCCGGCGCCGCCGCCGGCAACAACGGCCCGCCCGTGCTTCACCCCTTTGCCACCTTTTCTTGTGCAGGCGGCAGACGTCTGAGAACCTGGTGCTGGGCTTGGCAGGCCAAGCAAATAGCCAATGCAGTGGCTGAAGCGGGCGTTTGGCTGGGGCGGTTCAGAGGTGCGCTGGGGTCGCGTTATTTGCCGCCTTCTCCTCCCAGCTCAAAGCGGATGCTGTCGCTTCCAACGCGTGCAGCTGGAGCAGCTGCTTCGGACCAGCTCAAAGCCATGCACACATCTGCCCCACTGCAGGAGGAGGCAGGCCCTGAGCAGCACGGCGGCCCTGCCGGTGCGCAACGGCAGCGGCAGCGAGAGCAGCGGCCCGAGGCCAGCCAGCCCGGACCGCCGTTGATCCAAGATGCTGCTGACGGGGGCGGCGGCATCCAGGTGTGTGCTTTGAGCAAGTGATAAGTGATATGCCTCTGCTGATTGCTCGGAGGGCTGTGCACATTGCTCAACTGCTGGGCCCATGCTTGCTGCGGCAACGTGCCAACTGACTGCCACCCATGCTGACCGCACATGCGTGCAGGGCCTGGACTGGTTCCAGCGCACGCTGCGGCGCGATAGCGACGGCGACTGCGCCCACCACTTCCTCGAAGAGCCGAGCCGGCAGCAGCAGCAGCGGCAGCCACCGGCGGCCAAGCAGAATGGCGGCGTGAGCCCTGTGCAGCCGCCGGCGGCCAAGCAGCAGCGAGGCGCGGTGCTGCAGGACAGCAGCCGGCGGGCCCAGCAGCTAGCTGGGCCCAGCGACATGATGCTGGACCGAGGCAACGTGTATGTTGTGCCTCGCGACTGAACAGTTGTGGACAGTTGCACTGGAAGCGTTGAGAGCACGTTGACCTGCCGCCCTGCTGGCCCCGCATCTGTCGCTGCGCATGACTGGGCTGGTGCCAGCTCTGTATCATAACTCCGCTTTTGTACCTGCGCTGTACGCCCCTGCTCATTTGATCGCGATTTTGGTGCGCCACTACCTTTTGCAACATGCAACAGACAGCACACACTGCTGCAGCAGCACATCTGCGACGAGCAAGCATGGGCTGTGTTCATTGCTGCCGGCAGCTCCGGTGCTGCTTGCCCAGCTCCTCCTGCTGCTCACCCTCGCACTCAGAGGCAGGCGGCTGCAGCGGGTGCGAGGAGATGCCTCCAGCCGCCGTCACAGCCGCCGCCGCCGCCGCTGCTGCCTCGGTCGCTGCGCCTTCAGCCTCAGGGGCGCCACCTGCCTGCGCAACTGCGGCCGCAGCTGGTGCCTCCGCTGCTGCTGGCTGCTGGTGCTGATGCCCCTCGGCCTCGGCTGCGGCAGCAGCTTGGTTGGCGTCTATCTCAGCCTGCGGCCCCTGCTGCTGCGCATCCTGCGCCAACTCGCCGCTGCTGCCTGCCTGCCCCTGCTGCCGCCCTTCCTCCGCATCCTGCTGTTGCGGCTGCACGAGCACTGCATCAGCCACCCCAGCCCCTGCCTCAGCAGCCCGCTCCTCCGCCTCTGCTGGTGCGCTGGCACTCGCTGCCGCTGCCTCCTCTGCTTGCTCTGCCGCAGCTGCCTCCTCTGCTTGCTCTGCCGCAGCTGCCGCCTCTGCTTGCTCTGCCGCAGCAGCCGCCTCTTCAACCAGTTCCGCCGCCGCCTGTGCCACCGCTGCTGCGTCCTCTGCAGCCGTCTGCCGCGCCGCCTGGTCTGCTGCCAGCTGCTCGGGGCTGCGTGCCACCGCTCCATAGTAAATGGTCAGACCCTTGCAGATGTTGTTCACCATCTCCCGCTCCACCTGCGCAGCACTCGGCCCCACAGCGGCGGCGCGTCAGCAGCAAGCGCGGCAGCAGGGCGATGCTTGTGCACCACTTTGGCTCACCCCCGCAATAGGCAGCACCCGCGCGATAGGCAGCCACCAGTGCTTGTCATGAAGACTGGGCCCTAGTGGGCTGGCGCTAAGCTATTTAACTTAAATAGACTAGACCACAGTGCCCGCCGCCTCCCTGCACCCACCTCGCAGTACGTCTGCCCCGGCGGCAGCGTCTCTGCAATCTGGCGCAGGTCGCAGTTGCGGGGCAGGAAGGCAATCACTGCGCGGGCGCCCATGGGGCCAAAAGCCAGATCCAGCAGCTGCGTGGGGAGGCAAACACGCTGGTACTGAGGTGTGTCTGCGCGTGGATGCTGGGCAGGGTCTGCTGGTAAACAAGCAGGCGCGCTTTCCACCTATCCAAACCCACCCACTCGTATGCCTGTCCGCCTGGCCACCCGCACAGATCCGGCGCACGCCCACCCCACCTCACCCCACCCCACCCCACCTCACCCCTCCCTCACCCGCTTCAGCCCAAAGCCCTGGCCGCCCATGAGGTGCACATCGTACACCGCCTGCTGCGAGTACTCGGGGCCGCCCCAGGGCGGCGAGTAGAACACGACATCCGCCTGCGGTCACCCAGTGCGGGGGGCGGCGGTTGTGCAAAGCTGCAGGCCGTGGTGCATTGCACGTGGCGGAGGGGCAAGTCCACAGCTGCAGCACAGCGCCTCTAGGGCACACACGCAAACGCCGGGCACTGCCCATGCAGCGATGCCCGTCACACTTTGGGGTTCGCCCGGCGGGCATGTCCCGTCGAGTCAGCCTACCATGCGGCGATGCCCAGTAGTGCCCACCTGGATGCCCTGCACCTCCTCGAAAAAGTCGCCCCGGATGAACCGAATCTTGTCCTCCACCTGTGCAGCAAGGCGGAGGTTGCAACGCATACCGCTCAGCTTGAAGCAGCTACAGGCTACAGCAGGAGGCAGCCTGGTTTGAAGCAGCCACAGAGCAGCGCCCTGCGCCGATATTTGTGGAGGCCCAACTGCCACGCAAGCTCACGCAAGCTGCGCTGCCTCGGCCTCACCCCGTACACAGCCGCATTGTTGCGCAGCATGGCCATGCGCGCCGCGTCGATTTCCACCGCGACCACACGCGCGCAGTGCAGCGCAAACTGCGGGGCACGCGGAGCGAGCAGGGCAGGCGGGAGTGAGCGTGAAAATGCCAACCAATAAGGCTCTCCTCTCCGCCTCAGCTGCCCAGACGCAGCTGTGCAACTGCGCCACCATGGGGCGCTGAGGCGCCCTCACCTGGATGACGTTGCCGCCTGCTCCAGCAAATGGGTCGCACGCCGCGCAGTCCGGCCCTAGCGCCGCAACTGCAGCCCAGGAAGAGCGTCAAAACAGCAGTCCTGACGGCGCCGGCAGTGCGCGGTTCGTGCATGACAATGAACCATCACAACCCAGGCAGGGAGTTTGGGCGGATGCCGGCTGCTCGTGTCCACCCTCTGCCAGCCTCTCCCTTGCCCACCTGCACGCTCCGCGTGGTGCTTTGCAATGACCTCCGGGGTCACGCTGTACCAGCCCTGGTCATCGATCTGGATGCCCTCGTCAAACCTGCAAGCGCGTTTCGACAGGGTTGGTCGATTGGCATGCTGGGCGCATCTGGAGCCACATGCAGCCAGCAGCTGTGTCCGAAAACACCCCGCCCCTGCATGCAAGGGCCCCTGCTGGTAGACAAGCAGTGCAGACCATGCCAGGCAACCCACCATGCCCACTGCCGTCAAATGGAACTGCACCAAAGCTCACCTGGAGAATAGGCTGTAGCGCTGCAGCCAGTACTTCTCCAGCCGCCGGTCCATCTCCGCAGGCAGCTTCACTGGCCGCCGCCCGCCACCGCCGTGCGCAGCGCCGCTGCCCCCGCTGTGCGCTGCGCCACCGCTGGCGTCCCCGCCGCCGCCGCTCTCGCCTGCCGCCGCCTGGTCCTCCTGGACATGCCCCTTCCTGCCCTTCTTCTTCCCGCTCTTCTTCTTCTTCTTGTGGGCATGCTGCTCCTCCTGCTCGGCGGCTGCGCCATTGGCTGTCGCCTGCGGCGAGCCGTGTGCAGAGACTGCACCATCTGCCTCAACGCTGCCTGCCACCTGCTGCCGCGCCGCATCCTCACACTTCTGCTCAGCAGTGGTGGCGGCCTCCCCACTCGCAGCTGCCGCTGCCGCTGTTGCCACATCATGCGGCTGGCTGTTGGCAGCCTGCGGACTGCTGCCCCCCTCAGGCTCAGCCAGCGGCTGTGAAGCTGCCCCCTGTCCACTCTCCTCGCTGTCGCTGGCAAACCGCACATGCCTGCCCTGTGGCGCCTGCACGCCCTGCAGCAGCAGCGGCCCGCCGACACCTCCCCGCTGCTCGGCCTGCAGCTGGGCGGCAGCCTGCGCACCAGCCGCAGCCTGCTGCTCCTCGCTCCCCACTGGCTGTGCCTCCACACTGCCCTCCGCTGCCCCCGGCCCCGCCCCCGCCGCAGGCTCTTCTGGGTCTGTTGCAGCCGGCTCGCCGGCGCCGTCTCCACCCGCCGCCGCCAGCAGCTGCGCCTCCAAGTCCGACACACTGACCGCCGCCTTGATCACGGCTGCCTGCTGCTCCTCGGCCAGCTGCTTGTGGGAGGCTGCCCGGGTCAGCAGCTGCTGCTCCAGATCAGCCGCAGACACCCAGCCGCCCTGCTGCGCCGGCGCCTGCTGCCCAGTGGCCTGGCCGCTCGCTGCGCTGCCGTGCTGCTGAGCCGAGTGTTGGTGGTGCTTGTGATGCCTGTGCCTGTGATGGTGGTGGTGGTGCTGCTGCTGCGCCTGCTGCGCCTGCTGCGCCTCCTGGCCGTAGGCTGCAGCCACCCACTCGAAGGGTGCGGGGCGGAAGCCCTCTGCTGGTGGCTCCCACTGCACGTCAGGCAAAGGCCAGGGATGGATCACGCTCAGTAAGGCAGGCGCTGTTGCAGGTTGCCTCACCCGCATGCGCCTGTAGCAAGCAATGCCACATGCGCGTGCAGTGATGCCACCTCAACAATTTGCGCAAGCATGCTGCCACCCATCCTCCCTGCTTCCCACCTGCGTGACCTGCAGCGCTTGGTTGTAATAGTAGAAGCACCCGGTGCTTGCGTCCCAGGCCTGCTGCCAGGGGCTGTCATGCGCCACCCGCCCCTGCGCGACAGCCGTGGACTGCCACGCCAGCTGCTCCATCGGCAGTTGCTCCTGATATTGCTCCGCCTGTGGCTGCTTGTACTGCTGCTGCTCCTTGGCAGGGTTCACAACACCCTGCTGCGCCGCCGCGCCGTTGGCCTGCTCAGTCTCTGCCGCCGCCGCCGCCGCCTGCTCCGCCGCTGCCTGCTCCACTGCTGCCGGGTCGACTGACACGTAGAGGGACTCGTCCTCATACGGCCGGTTGCGCCAGTCCAGCTGTGGCATTTAAGTTCAGTTGGGAGGCGGACCGGGTCAGTTGCAGACGATGCCACTTGAAGTATGGCGGCCACCCCGCCCCAACACTTGCCCGGTGCACTCGGCACACTGAGGACTGCCCTTTGGAGTCGCAGCCCCAAACCCATCATCCACAGGCGCACCTTGGTGGTGCCAAACCCGGCGGGCAGGCCCAGCGCCTGCAGCTGCTCCAGCTCCCCCTCATCCACAGCAAACTCGTCCTCCTCATCCAGCCAACCGCCAAGGCTCTGTGCCGCCGTGCCCTGCTGTTTGTTGCCGCTGCCAGGCGGGTGTGGCCGCTTGCGGCCCCTGACGAGCGGCAGAGGGCAGGAGGGAAAGGTTTGGTCGCAAGCCCGGCGGCGGCGGCGGCAAGGCGGCGGCAGCGCCCACCAGGGAATCATCCCAACCGTGCCCAGCATCACTCACCACACGAGCCCGATGTCCTCGAAGATGCGAGTGTGCAGGACGCACGCGCGCGAGGAACCCACGGCATACAGCTCGGTGTCGTCCCGCTCCAGCTCCAGGCAGGTCAGGAACCGGCACGGCTGGACGCCATACCATCCAGATCCCATCCTGGCAGCGCCCGCCACTGGGGACGCTCACAGACGCTCAGCCCCACTCGGCACAGCCCGCTGCGGCCACCGCACCGCCCCGGCCCGCCTCAGCCGTGATGCGATCGGACCGGCCAGTGAAGAGGCGGCTTGCAACTGGGCATGCATGAGCTCCGGGCGGCGCCGCCAACTGGGCGTTTCGGGTGCAGCGGCGCAAGTGCTGGGCAGGGCGTGCCTGGAGCAGTGTAGCCATCCCACATGAAAGGAATGCATTGCATTGCGGATGCTTGAATTTATCATGATGGGGGTGAAGCAACAGGGCTGCAAGCGGCGGGTGGAAGCAGCAGCAGCGGGGAGCGAGTGAACAGCAAAACAGCAGCAGCGAGCGAAACGCACTAGCAGGCAGGTGGACGGGGACAACAAGCCGGGAGGAGAATTGGCAGCAGTGTTATCATGGTGGGGAGTGAATAGCGAATCGGACAAAACGCATTGCAAGCTGGGTGGCCAACTTGACACAGCAAAATCTCAACAACATCGCCGACCACAGCAGCGCTAAGCCGCCGCGGCCTGCAGCCGCTCCAGCGCCTGCTCCGCGCTCAGGCCGCTGACTGCCAGCACTTTTTCTCGCGACTTGTGCCCCACTTGCAGCTGCACATCGCGGCGCTTGAGCCCCAGCAGCTCTGCCACAAACTCGACAATGCCCTCGTTGGCCTGGCCGTCCACCGGCTTGGCATCAATTGCCACATCCAGGGCGTCGGCTCCAAGCGTGACGCTGGACACCTGTTGAGGCGCAGGAGCGGGCCAGGGATCAGGCAGGCAGCTCAGGAGATGCAGCCTAGGAGATGAGCTGGTCCAAGGTCCGGTGGTGGCAGCCCTTGTGCCTGCGGAGCACCGTACAGCCAACAGCAGGCCAGTCCCCCTGCAGGCCAGCCTTCAGCAGCAGATCAAACACTCACCTTGCTGCCCGGCTTGGCGTGCACTTGCAGCGTGAAAGAGGCCGGACCAGTGGGCTTGAGCCAGGCAGGCAGACTGCTGGCAGCAGCAGCACCACCGCCGCTGCCGCCGCCGCCGCCCGCAGCCGCCTTGTGCTGCTTTGGTTTCGCCATCGGGCGTTACTGAACCTTACTTGACATGTGTAAGATGTCAAATTGACAGGCAGGCGCTGCTCTGCGGCTGCAGGGAGGAAGAGAAGTGACGAGCAGCGGCGTGGCGGCACCCTGGCTTTCGACCAGCTGTCGGATCAGGTTGTATGGAGTCCGCACAAGTGCATGAGCAGCCTCGGGAGCACGGCATCGATGCCCACGGGAAATGTCGAGCCACCTGGCGCAGACCTCATGTTCCCGGCGCTTGCAAGCTCTCCAACGCAGATCGCAAGTTTGCTGCGGCGATCACACGACTCGGCAGCAAGCAAGAGCACCAGCAGAGCGAGAGCCAGTCCCGAGCAGCGCGCACAGAGGCGATGCAGCTGTTTGGCTTCAATGCCTCGAAGTGGTGAGCGCGCAGGATGCAGGCTTGCGCAGTAGGCCGGGGAGGCTCCCAGGGCTCCCGACGCGGCGGGACTTGGGCGGCGCCAGGCTTGCGGCACGCCCTGCGTCCGCCGTCACAGTTGCAGCGGTGATCGCAAGCTGTCGGGGCGGCGCCAGGCTGGTTGGCCGCCCACCTGCAGCGCCGCCGCCGCTGCCGCCGCCGCCGTGGCGCTCGGCAGCTCCTCCACCATGCTGCCCGCTGACGCCGTGCCTGTGGCCCACCACCCTCACACTGCAGCAAGACGCAATGCCGGTTAGGCGTGGGGCGCATCCGCCTCATGCGGAACAAGAAGCAGATCGCGGTGGGTGGCATGTGAATCGCTCTGCTGCAGCTGCTGCGTGGGTCGTCTCCTCTTTGCATGCCGCCTGCTCTGCCTTGCCGCTTCGCATTGCTGCATCTAGCACATGCCTGCCAGCTCCAAGCCGCCGCGCCCGCCACCCCTTCCCAAATCTGTCGGCAGATGAAGCAGCTGCGGCGGGAGGTGGCTGACCTGCTGCGGGCCGGCAAGCAGGGCAATGCGCGCATCCGGTGGGTGCAACAGTATTCGCCCCTTGCTGCGCTTGGCCTGCATGCTCGCCTGTGCGCACAACGCTGTTCGATATGGCAGGGTTCCCTGCAGCGTGTCTCTGCAGCGGGCCTGGCTCAGCAGCATGGTTGCGGGCCAACCCGTGCCTGCCACCCTGATGTTTCACCTGCTGCTTCCATGATGGCAGCGTGGAGGCGGTGATGCGCGAGGACCGCATGCTCAAGGCGTACGAAATCCTGGAGCTGTACCTGGAACTGCTGGCGGTGGGTCCATGGCTGCATGTTCGCATGGCGTACACCCGATGCTGTGCTGTGTGGCTGTTGCTCACTGGTGCCATCACTGTGCGCCTCGCGTCCGCCTGCGGGTTTGATGGATGCGCTCAGCACACCAGGCTCACCTTGCATGTCGCACCCTCTGTTGCTTGCAGGTACGCTCCGAGCTGCTGTCCAAGACGCGCGAAATCCCGCCCGACATGGTGGAGGTGCGAACCTTGAGCCAGCTTGCAGCCAACCGCTGTTTAGGCTGCACGTGCAACGAGCGGCTGCTGCTGCATTCTCCGTGCATCAGCACTCCTGCTGCCCAGGCCATCTATCAACGCTGTACGTTGCCGTGATTGCATCAATGGCACGGCTCGTCGCTGTCTGTGCCGACCCGCGCTCCGTGCCCCGCGCACCCATCTGCCTGCAGGCCATCTGCAGCCTGATTTACGCGGGGGAGCGCATCGCCACCGACTTGGCAGAGATTGCGGCGGTGGCCAAGCAGCTGGTGGGCAAGTACAAGTGAGGTGGACAGGCTGCGCAAGGCCGCCTGCCTGTTGGATCTACTTGCCAGATGCCGTGCATGGCATGTGCACGGCGAGCGCTTTTCAACTGTGCTGCCCTCAGAGTGCTGAGTGTCGCCTTGCCCCGTCACTGTCACTCGCATTCCACCCGAACCTGCAGCGGCGTGTACAAGGAGAGCGGCTTCCCGCACGAGGTGGTGTCCGACCTGACCTGCCGCAAGTGGCAGGTACGCTTTGTGCACTTGGCAGTGTTGTGTGCCGGACAGGGCCCCCGCATCACAGCCGTGGGTCAGCCTATGATCAGTGCGGGGCACTCTGTGCCTGCCTGCGGAGCCTCCTGCCCTGGATGAGGCTGCTGCTGCTGCAACACATCGGTGAACGCTGCACACGCTCTGTGGAGAGTGGTGCTGCGCAGTATGCGCGTGCAACAGCCGCGCAGTTGTTGAGCTGTGCATGCCGGCCGCCTGCCTGTGTGCAGGTGAACGAGAGCCTGGTGCGCTGCCTGGCGGTGACTGCCCCCATGCCAGAAGAGAAGCTGGAGGTGAGAGGGCCTTTTTCAGCAACACAACGGGCTGTATGAAGCTGTTTGGGGCGGGGAGGAACACTGGAGCTGCCGGCCCTGCGGCCGGCAGGGCCGCGCAAACGCCGCAGCGCAGTGCGTGGTTGCATGCTTTGCTGTTCTGCACCGCGTGCCAACAGTCTGCGCATGCGTGCTGCGCCGCTGTTTTTCACTCGCTCACTTTGATTTCCCTGCGGCCCCATGCCTCACCCTCTGCCCCCCAGTTCCTGGAGGGCATTGCCCAGGAGCACGATGTGGAGTTTGACCGAGAGAAGGCGGCTCAGGACATGCTGCCTGGCGCACCCGTGGCCCCGTACGCTGCGCCCGTCCAGACCATTGCCGCCGCCGGCCTGCCCGGCCAGGGCCAGCAGCTGCCGCTGGCGCAGGGGTGGCAGCCGCCTGCGGCGGGCGTCCCGCCAGATGCGGTGCCGCTG
>RRZL01000082.1:1838431-1875193 GCA_006782975.1 Chlorella sp. Dachan | reverse complement strand
GCCGACGGCGCTGGCACCAGCGCGGGGGCGGCCGGTGGCTTGCCGGCTTCAGGGCCAGGCGGTGGCGAGGACGGGGAGGATGGAGGGCTGCCCGACCTGCCCAGCGTGCCGGCGGCAGGGGTGCCGCCGCCGCCCGCAGTGGGAGATGAGCTGGATGAGCTGACCCGCCGCTTTGAGGCGCTCAAGCGGCGCTGAGGGGGCAGCCCTCCGCTTGGGGCTCCGCTTGGCAGCGGGGTGCGTGCGTGCTGTGCACTGGCAGTTGTGAGGCAAGCAACAGCCCTCACCATCATGCAGCAGCTTGCATGCTTGCAGGCTGCCTATGCTCTGGCCAGCGGCACTCAACCCTCCGCAAATATTTGTACATTTCCTGTTGTTGCTGTGCTCACTCCCGCTGTATTGCATCCCTGCGCACTGTCTAGGCTTCCCATCCCCGCTCCTGTGTAATGTTGCAGCCTGTCTGTCATTGGCAGTTGTTGCAGTGTCAACCGCACATCTGCATGCCGCATGGCGAGTGAGTTGGCCAAAATTTGCAGTGCAGGGAATAAACGAGGGTGTTGGGAGGGGAGGGAGGCACACAAGTGAGGAAGGGGGCTAATGAACAAGCAGGGGGCGCATTTGCTTAGTACATACAAGGGGAAGCAAGGCGGAAAAGGAACAACATCAAGCAAGGGCGAGCGCCATGGGTCAGCTCGGCCGGGTCCCGGTTGCCGTCGGGCATGTGTGCAATGCACAGGTGGGTGGCTGCCTGCTCATTCTACACGAGCAGCTTGGTCTGGTGCATGCGGCGGGGGGTGTCGCTGAAAGGGTTTATCCTGCAGAGAGGATGTATAGATCAGAGAGTGTAAGGGCAGAAAAACACTGCGTCGTTGAGTGAGCACTGCAGCCTGAGGGGCTGGGTACGACTGCAATTGCGGCTGCTGGCAGCGGCTGGCTGGCAGGCAGCACTGCCCCTCACCGGATAGGCTGGTCCGAGGCCTGGCGCGGCATGGCATCCATCATCTGCTCCTGCAGAGAAGAATGGTGGCGCAGGGGAAGTTGCTGGGTAGGGTCGAGGGAACGGGCGGCAGCGTGCGTGGGCATGCAACGCAGGTCAGAGGGGCAGCTGGTAGCCGCTCCAACCCTAACCCCTAACCCAGCCAGCCTGGAAGACTCACCCCGGCGGTGTACCACTCCTCGTTCATGGTGCGGCCGTTGCCCCAGATGCCTGCAGGGAGGGGCGGCGAGGTGAGTGAGCAGCAAACCCGGCGCGACGACGGCGGGGCGGCGGGGCGGGCGGGCGGGCTGGTCTGCAGGCTCCTGGGCGCTCCGGGCCGTCTCACCTTTGTACCAACTAAAGAAGGCCACGCCCGAGCAGATGGCTGGGACCACCACCTTCAGCACGGTGCCAGTGGAGGCAACTTTCTCAAGCACCATGGTGGCGGGTCGCAATGGATTGCGACAGGTGTGCGGGAGGGGCGGCGCGGGTTGCTGATGTGATACAGACAATGCGTAGATGCGTAAAATGAATGCGCGTCGGCGGCATGGCAGGTGTGGTGAGAGGCTGACTGCCGCCTGCTGTGCCTGCTTTGCTGAGCAGCTTTGTGTGAAAGCCTGTGACGGCGCATCGCCTCAGCTGCGATTACCAAAGCGTGGCGGGCTTCTCGACATGCGCGTTGACGCAAAAGCCGGGGCTCCGGCCGCAAAGCCGGACATGTAAGGGCAGGTCTGGGGTGAGCCGCGAGCCGCCGCCACCGCCGCCGCAGCCGCTGTTTGTTGGCAGTCTCATGGCCCCGTCAAGGTCACAGTCTTACACACCGCCACATTTCCCTCCACCCACATAAAGCTCTATGAGGCATATGATGCAGCTGTCACTGGCAGAAGCAGGCATTGTTGCATGCAAGAAGCGATCGACCGAGCCAGCAAGCAACCCTCAGAAGGCTCGAGTGGAGAACATGTGCGACAACGACTGCAAGCTGGAAAAACAACAAAAAACATGACGGCGCCACCCTCCCTGCTGCCGCCCGTCACCACAGCAGCTACCAGCCGACCAATGCCCCCTCACCCCGGCGCGGCGTGCGCGGCAGCGCGCTCAAGCGCCGCAGCAAGCGCCCGCAGCTCTGCCGCAGTGGCGCCCGCCTGCAGGGCGGCCGCAGCCGCCTGCTCCGGCTCCTGCACCGCAGCCTGCACCGCAGCTGCCACGGGAGCGGCAACCTGCACACGGGCCAGCGCTGTCGCAGCCGCCATCTGCCGCGGCCCCGGCTGGGCCTCCCCCACAAGGTCCACAACTGGCACCCGAGGTGCGGCATGCGGCGCCGCGGCTCCCGCAGGCAGCCCCGCTGCCACGTGGTATGGTGTGAAGTGGAGCGCGGCCATCCTGGAACCCAGTGGGCGGAAGGGTAGAGGAGGGCATGAGAGCTGGTAGCATCAGGGGACCCCCTGCTGATAAAAGATAGGGCACGGAGCCCCGACCGTGACGGGTCACGAGCAGCCCGCCCACTTGCAGCAGCAGGGCCTCAAAGTGAGTACACCAGGTGATAGCACTGCACAAGCACCGCACAAGGCTGCCAGCGGCCCCCTCACCAGTGCTCCATCTCGGCTCGCTCCGCCGCCTCGATGCCCACCACGCACTCCCCCGTGCTCGTCAGCTGCAGGAGAGGCAGGTGGGCAGCAAGTTGACAGCAACGGTGCAGTATGCAACATGGCAACCGGGTCCCGCACCTGCTGCGCAGGCTGCAGCAGCTGCCGCCATCCCTGCGTCTGACCACCACACAGCAACCAGCACCACCACTTTGAAGCAGTCCAGTTCAAGCCCAGCGCTCACCGCGGCCTTCACCACACGCAGGTAGCGCTTGCGCCTCTTGCCGTTGGCGTCGGTGCCGCTCACGCTGGAGTACACAGGAGCAGGATGCGGCAAGGGCATGAGACACCCAGGCAGCAGGTAGTGGGCAGGCAGTGGGCGGGCAGCCCAGGGCGCGGCAGACATCAGACATGCCTCACACTTGACAGTGCCATCAAGCTGCTGGATGCCCCCTGCGCTTCCCTTGGCAAACTTGTTTTACTTGTAAGGCGGAACTCACTTGGCCCAGGGGCTGTGCTGGCGCGCGTTTTCGATTTTCTGCAGGAAGGGCAGCACTGCCCCTCCAAACAGGTGCAGGGAGGGGTGGCGCCCGCCGGAGGAGCAGCCCTCCACGCCGCAGCCGTCGCCATGGGTGCAGTTGGTGGCGGTCCATTCGTGCCTGGTTGGGGCAAGGGGGCACGGGAAGGCAGGCCACAGGCTGAAATGACGCTGCAGGGTGCTCCCAAAGATGCTGTGGCGCCGCAGCAGCGGCGGCGGCAGCAGCAGCAGCCTGCGCCCGGTTTTGAGCACCCCCAGTGCTCACCAAAATTCCCAGATCTCCTGCGCCCGCTCATCCGACACTCGGTAGTAGCCCTTCTCTCGCAGCTCCTCCAGCAGCATGGTTCCGCTCGGGCCCGTGTTGGGGCGCTGCGGGCAGAGCAGCAGGGTTCCGCATGATGGCGACCAAAGCTTACCATGCCCCCAGCCCAACATAGGTGCTGCACAGTCCGCCCAAGTTGTCATCTTCTTTCGCCTAGACTGGTTGGCCAGCTTACACTGCCCCTGCTTCCCAGCCCATTTATAGACACCCGCACAGGCGGTCACCTCAAGGCAACTCGAGAGCACAGCACGCCCACCTGGATAGCCAGCTTGACTCTGCCCCTGCTGTCGCACCCCATCTCCGCCGCCACCACGATGTGCATCTTGCGCAAGGCTCCGCCCGCCCAGACTGTCTGGGAGCCTGCAAGCGGGGGCAAAGCGGGCAGCGGGAGTGTTGTCATGAGCTGTTGAGACAAGCTGCAAATCAAGCCCGGTTGCTGGAGCGGGAGCGAGGGCATGTGCATGCATGCATGAACAGCACACATGTTTGGGTTCAAAGAAGCTTCTTTGAGTCCAAGCAGTTACTCAAGGCCACGCACGTGTGTAGAAGCCGGAGTGGTGGTCGTGCTCCTCTCCCTCAGCAGCCTCCTCCATCCGCCGTACCGCCTCGTCCCGCACTGCGTAGGCCGCCTCCCAGCTCACGCCTCGGTCCTGCCTCAGGTCGTAGCGCCACACCGGGGCGCCTGGCAAGAAAGATGCAGGATGAGACGTGGGAGAGTGTGAGGCAGCAGCAGGCTGGCATGGGCAGCACCGCACGCCGGCGCAGAGGCGTCCCTGCGAGAGGCAGGTCAAGCGCAGTTGGCCAGGCTCGCAGGCAGGCCCCTCCTCCAACACACTCGCAGAACTCCTTCTACAGCAAACAAGGCTGTATGGGGCGCACCCGAGGGGTCTCGCTTCACCACCCACATGCGCTGCACCTCGCAGCTGGTGGCGCGGATAGTCACGATGCCTGCGACGCAGCGCAATGCAAAGCTGGGAGCTGGGTGGCCCAGCTGTTACTTGCCTGTACCTTCTTACGCATGTGGAGGGGAGCAGCCAGCTGGGTGCATCTCAACCCCCTCAGATTGCTCACAGCCCCCGCTCCTCCACTCGCCTGCATCGTACTCCCCCATCGCCTTGTAGCCAGCAATCACCTGGGCAGCAGGGCAGGTAGAGAGGCCGAGCTTGGAAACGGGAGAGCAGCAGCTGCTGGCGCTGCATGGTGCCAGATGCCGTGCAAGGCCTTGGACTCCAGCTCAAACCCAGCAGGCAGCAAAGTGGCGTAAAACCCCGACGTGCGACAAAGCCCTCACCTTGTCCAGGTAGGCAGCAAAGTAGGAGAAGATCAGGGCCTGGTCCGCCAGCCGGCAGCCCAGCAGGCGGTTCAGGAAGCTGCGGAGGAGGGGGCGTGACGCACTTGGGCGGCTGGTGGAAAGGCTCTGATGTGCAGTGCGGCCAGCCGTTTGCAGAGCCAGACTTCTGGAGATCGAACTCCTGTGCGGGAGGTGCTGCCACGCCCAGTCGGGCCGTTTTTTAAGACCCAGGGATGCATCCGGAACGCATGCTGTTTGCAGCTCTGGTTGCACCCCACCTCTTGACTGGAACCTTCTCGCGTGGCACCGTGGGCTGGCCGTGCTCATCTGGCTTTAGTTGGCCAGCTCCCAGCTGCAAGAAGGAAGGCACGGTTGGGTACAGCGAAGCAAGCTGCTGTCACATTGTGGCCTGAACCGTGTTGGCCTAAACAGTAAGCCAGCGTCCAGCGGCGGTGGAGGAAGCGAGGCACTGTTGTGCAAACGTGCACTGATCAAAGGGGGCATGGCTGCAGCTGCAGGGCCGGCAGCGTATATTGCTGCTTGGACAGCGCAACTGCCTCAACCAATCCATGCAACCCACCAGCCGGGAGGCCATGTACTGGTGTGTGCGCTGCGGGCCCCCCATTGCTAGCAGCTGATGCAGGCCCAGGCCGGACAGGACCTCTGCATCTGTGATCAGTCCCGGTGGCGGCGCAGGGGGCGAGATCTGCGGGGAGCAAGGAGGGTTGGAGCTGGTGGGCGGCCCCCTTTGCTCGAGATGATCATGAGCGCAATCAACCCATCCCCGCATGCTCAAACCAACAACGCTGCAGCTGTGCACACCATGCCCAACAATGCGCGCCTGCACGTGCACGCGGCTGCGCTCCGCTGCGCTCCCAAACTGTCGGCCCAGGATGGAGGCCAGCATGAGGTCGAGGGCCTCCTTGCCGTACCTGCGTGCAAGCGATGGCGCACACGTGGGCGGCCAATGGTGAGCATGAGCGCGACAACATGGCTCCTTGTTCAGTTCCACATGACCCAGCCTGTTTTGGCCGCTGCGTCAGCCATGCCCATCTGTCCCACTGAGCACGCACTGGTTGTCGCAGTCAAAGCTCCGCAGCTCTGCATGGGCACAATGGAGAGAATGACCATTGCAGTGGCTGAGCAACTGTGCAGGAGACAGCGAGTGCAGAGAGATGCAACAGTTGTTACCACCCAAGGCACATGTCAGCCCCGTCTCATGCTCCACCCCCTGTGCAGCATGCTTGCCTGCCCCCGCCCCTGTGGCGTGGCGATTGCCCTGCAGCAGCGCGCCCAGCGTCTGCAGGCGTTTGGCGGCCGCGCTGGCAAAACGCTGCAGGTGGGGAGTGGAGGGGAATTGAGTGAGGCGGACAGGAGGATTGATGACCTGTGCACAGTGCCGCGTTGCAATTAGACTGTAACTGTAACTGTTTGGTGCGCTAAGAGGAGTCTGCAGCCAGCACGCGCCCTCCCCCGGCCCTCACTTGCTCCCCCATGACATCAGACATCAGAATGACGTAGCGCGGGGCGGAGGCCTGCAGGAGGGGACCCCGGATCCAGGATGGGCTGGACCACAGCCTGCTGCAATGAGGACCATTATGCAGCTTTACTGGCCGTCACAGCCACAGCTGGTCAGCTTGAAAGCAGCATCATTTGACAGTGCATTGCGCCCCGGGCAGCTGGTGCTGGCAAAACCAACCTGGTTGCTGCGGTGCGAGCGCCCAAATTGCTGCAGGAACAGAGCAGGATTTGCAGTGGGTTGTCAGGCCCGGCAGGCACAGGCTACGCATCACTTCCCCAAAGTTGTGCCGCACAGGCCGCAAACACTGCACCATCCTAGCCTGCTTGACTGCCCCCTGCCTCACCAGGCCCCTTCCCATCCGACCCCTTGCAGCACCTGCACCGCCTTGTCGGCGCTCCAGGCCAGCTCAAGCGTGATGTGGCACCGCCTCCGCTGGTTGGGCACCCGCCGGTCAGCCTGAGCACCAGGAGATGGTGAGAGTGGCTGGGGTGCAGTGGGGTGGCGTGACCGTGCACGTGCAAGCCGCAGGGCAGGGTTACGCATGTGCTGCAATGCTGCTGCAGAAAAACCTGCACGCCAGCAAACAGGTGTGGTGAAGCACGCACCAGGAGCCAGATGCCCGAGAGGGCGAACTTGCCACTGACGCAGTACAATGCATCCAAACAAGGTCGACAAACCACGCATGCGCACCTGCAGGCTGATGCCGGTTGAGGATGCGTCCGAGATGATGGCCACCAGCTTCTCGCCCGCCATGAACAGCTCCTTCTCCTGCGCATTGAAACGCGGCCCGGAGGAGCCTTGAGAGAGCGTCAGAGCGAGTGTCGCCTCCTGCGCAATTCAACACCACCCTCCACGTGCTTCTCTCCGACGTCCACTAAGCAACACTTCAAGCCCAGAGCAGGCCGGAGTGCCACGCCAAGCCGTACAGCAAGTTCACCTTCAGGTTGGGGTCGGTGCGCGGCTCCACGCTGGCGCTCTTGCCATCCAGGTTGCGCACCTGGCAGGGAAGAGTCAGGGTGGGCACAGCTGCTGAGGTGCACTGGTGCAAAGGCAGCGCGACACCAAGAGCCAGGGATGACCCAGCTCGCGCCCCTGCGCACCGACACAATCTTCCTGCCCGTCATCTCCGCCACGGCCTCCCGCCCGCCCAGGCGCTCGATGATGCGCTCCAGGGGGTTGGGCGGCCTGCGCAGCAACGGCAGGACAAGGCGATGTGAGCGGCAAGTGTTGGGGATCTCCAGAGGACTGAGGAAAACCGGAATGGAGACAACTGCAGAGCGGGGACTCGCGTGACTGAGCACGCACCAGTGGGCGAGCTGTGCAAGAGTGCATGCAGGGTGCTGTGCACAGCACAGGCGCAAGCAATGCATGCACCACCGCCATACCCACGCCGCCCCTGCTCACAGGTCCAGGAGCGACACGGCGTGCAGCATGAGCCCCTGCGCGGCAGTGCGTACAGAGGTGCAGGCAGCGGGTTGACAGTCCCAGCTGGATTGCGGCCGGGCCTGCCATCTGCGTCCAAGGCAGCCACACTCCACCTGTAGCACTCTGTGCATGCGCACCAGCTGCGTGAGTCAAGCAAACTCCCCCTCGGATAACCCACCCACCTTGAAGCGGGTCAGGATCTTGTTGATGCGGTCGCCATCATCACCCGCCAGGTGGTACAGCGGGTCGTCGTCCATGTGCCCTGCATGGGTGGGTGGGCAGGCAGTGGATCTCTCCCCCGCACTTACATGCTGGCGAGCAGGGGAGCGGCTGGGGCTAACGCAAACATCCAGTGCAGCAGCTGCAGAAGCTCACACGCCACACAAACCCATACATTCCTTCAACTGTTCAGGGCGCTCAACTCACCGCCAAAGTCGTCTGGCTCCCAGTCGCTGCCGCCGCCGCCGCCTGGCTCCCAATAATCTCCCTCCTCCTCCTCCTTCACCTCCTCCGGCTCCCACTCTCCCTCCCCCTCCTCCTTTCTCACTGCCTGCTGCATCCCAGCCCGCCCGCGCTGCGCCTGCTGCGCCCGCTGCGTCTGCTGGGCCTGCTGAGCCGGCGGCTCATCATCGTCCAGCGTGAGGTCGATCAGAGCATCCTCGCTGCTGCCGCTGCCGCTGGCGTCAACCGGCGCAGGGCCAGCGGGGGCAGCAGGGGCTGGGAACCCGCCACCAGCAGGTGTGCACCCCGCGCCTCCAAACAGTCCCGCGCCGGCAAACAGTCCCCGCAGCCATTGCAGCCCAGGGCCCCCGCCGCGCCTGCCACGTGCCCTGGCCTCTGCTGTTGCTGCTGCCTGCCGGCGCTCGGCGTCTTGGGCCTGCTTGAGGCTCTCGTCCGCCTGCGGGCAGCACAGCGCAGCGCGTGGAAGTGTGGGGCGTTTCTTGGGGATGACGCGCCGCAAGGCAACCTTTGCCTGTGACAGACAGTTTGGTTGAGCCCCATGCTGCCAACGCCGGGGACTCGGGTTGCATGGTATGAGCTCCGCATGCGCACTCAATTCCCTCAGCAGGCAGCTACGCGCACCCGCTTCAGGCACAGCTCTGCGGTCTTCAGTTCGCCTTTCAGCCCGCGAATGCGCTGCTGCAGGGCACGGCTGTGCTCCCCGCCGCTGTTGGGTCCGCCGGCTGCGGCGCTAGGGCCAAGCTGGCCCCCGCGTGCACCCCGCATGGGTCCCCGCCTACCCCCAGCAGCAGGCACCGCGGGCGTGCCCGGCTCGCCAGCTGCCTCTCCCACCGCCGGGCTGGAGATGCCGAGGGCAGCTGCACCCCGCTTGGCAGCAGGAGGCCCCGCACCCGCCTGCCCATCTGCCCGCCGCTTGTGCCCCCGTCCACGGCCGCCGCCAGGCCCGCCGCCTGCCTGCTGCCGCACTACGTTGGCTTCATCTTGGGCGGCTTGCAGCTCCGCCTGCAGGCGCTGCACCTCCGCCTCGGCGTGATCCTACAGCAGGGCAGGAGGGCTGTTCACGAGCAGTGCGTGCAGCATACAGTGTGCAAGCATACTCGCGCGAGCAGGCACTGCCTGCCCAGGTGCAGGGCATCAGGCTCCAGGCGTCAGAGCGACTCACGCCATTTTGCCCTCCCTTCATCAAGCGGCAACGCAAGCCGGTGTGCATCCACTCAAATGCCCACCTTGTCCTGCTGCCGCCGAGTGACGATCAGCTGGCACCAGCCCGCCTCCTCCTCATCCAGTGTGGCCTGCAGGTGCACGAGCAACGTGGCAAACAGCATTTTCAGCAAGCAGGCAAGCAAGTGTACTCGCGTGGAAGCGAACAAATTGTTGCGAAAAAGGCTTTGCAGAAGGCACACTGCGCAGGGTTGCCGGCAATCCTGAAGGTCGCCTCAGTCAAGTCCTAGGCCGCCGCCTTCAGGGGGCTGTGTCCATGCCCGGCAGCTCACCCAGCTCAGCTTATCCCATATCGCTCGCAGCAATCCACCTACCTCAATTTCGTCAAAGCTGCCGCCTTCCAGGGGCTGGTAGGGCCGCATGTCCATGGCCAGAAGCTCGTCGTAAGTGGGCAGCGGTGCGCCGGCGTTGCCCAGGAAGTCGCGCCAGCAGCGCAGCGCCTGCAGGACCTGCCATGAGTGAGTTGAGGGTAGGTGCCGGAAGGGGTGCCGAGGTGAGGCAGCGTCCGCTCGAACTGATCAGAAAGGTGGGACCAGCCAGGTGCCGCTGCTGCCAACCCAACCCTGCAACAGCTCATCTTGCCATGCCTCCTGCCCAGTCACCTTGTCTAGTACCTCCAGCATGTCGATACCTGCATCCACGTTGTCGGGGACGTACTTGGGGAAGTGCCTGAGGGCGGAAAGATGAGGGCAGGGGCAGATTAGGGACATTGCCTCGCGTATGTTGGCATAGGGGAACCTGATGGCGATGCTGCGCACTGCCGCTCTGCCGCTCAGGCGGCAGGGCATGTGCCAGGTCGCAAGCCAGCTGATCGGGCTGCAAGCATGCTGTTGTTGCATTCTGGCTTGCACACAGCCATGGGCTGGGTGCTGACCTGTCCAGGTGGGTCTCCAGCGTGTTGCGAGGGGCGGAGGCCCTGCAGGGCGCAGCGGGAATCCAGAGGCACGAGCTTGAGTCCCAGTCAGCACGCACACCAACACATCTGCACTGGCATCGCCCTCCTCTTTGTCCAGGTCTGGGCCCTGGAAAACTGCGCACTGGCATGCTGCATCCGCCCTTGCGCTCATCCAGCCTGATGCGATCCAAACCACATCCCTCTCAGCTCACAGTTCATCCAGATCGGTCCCGTTGCGCTCGGCATGCTGCTCCGTGCCTGCCTCCCCGGTGCTCTGCAGCCCCACCACAACACACATGCCCTCAGCCAGCGCCCGCTGGGCCACTGCCACCAGCTCATCCACCTGAGGTGTGGTCAGGAAACAGCAGGACAGCAGGTGGGTGGCATGGCATGGCATGGCATGGCACAGCACGGCACGGCACGCGCGGCGTGGCAACCACTTGCACACATGCAGATGTGCAGCAGCCAACCGTCACCCACCGACCACCCACCCACCCACCCACCCACCTTGCCCGCCATGCACATGGATCGGAAGAAGCGCTGGTGCGCGCCCCAGTGCACGCCTGTGGTCCTGCCGGATCCCTTGGCGCTGTGCAGCACTCCCACCAGCCGTGTCAGCAGGCCCCACAGGGCCGTGGAGACGTTGTAGCTCTCACTGCGGCAGCGGGGCGCATCAGTGAACAATCCAGGACGGCGCTCCCACAGCACTACTTTGAGCTGTTTTCGGCCTCAGCAGCATGCGACGCAGCAGCCTGTGGCAGCCATGGGTGCTTGGCAGCACCCAGCAGCCTGGCAAGCTTGCAGCTATGCAAGGCAGCACGCCCACCGGAAGGCTTCGGGCAGCTGGATGTGGTGCAGCTCAAACTCGGCGCCTTGGTAGCTCAGCATGCGAGCCAGGTCTGCAGCAGCATGGCCAGGTTGGGAGGTGCGGGTCAGTTGGTATGTTTGCACGCTGCAACTTGGCATGCTGCAATGCCGAATCCCTTTTGCTGGCCCGCATGGGCCGCACTGATGGGCGACGCCTATCTTGCAACACCAGGCTCCTGCCGACTTGCACCCCTGCCCTGCTCACAGTACCCCTCCATCTTCTTGGACAGAGCAGCCAGCTCCAGCATGCCCTTGCGGTTGCTGCAGCAGTTGAGCCAGCGGTAGCAAAGCATGAGAAGCTCAGCACATGTTGGCAGCACAGGCGGCAGCACGTGGTGGAGAAGGCGCAGTGTGACTACTAATGCGGCAGTGATAGCAGTCTTAGGGACCTGCATGGGCGGCAGGCAAGGCACAATGCAGCAGTGCCTGACCTGCTCACACCGTCAAGAACTTTGATGAGCTTTGCATCCACCCCCAGCCGCGGCATGTAGGCCAGGTTCCGCGGCTCGGATGCGCCTGAACAGGTTCACAGCAGGGAGGCGTTGCATTGGTCTTGAGAGCAGGAGCCCAGGGGCAGTGGCAGTGGAGGCTACCGGGCTCGCACACCCAGGCAAGGGGGCGGTTGGGAGTGCTGCAGGGCGAATGAAACCCCACAACACGCACTAATCTATTCCCTCCCACATCCCAGCAACCACCTGTGGCTGAAGAGTAGATGACCCGGGCGTTGGGCAGGGCTCGCTGCAGCGCCTCTACCGCCAACGCCGTCAGGGAGGCCTCGCCTGCACCGCCGCCACCCACCAGGTTCTTGGCCTGGAAGAGAAGAGAAAACCGCGGGGCGAGTGGAGTGGTAGTTGAGTAGCCCCTTTGTTGCAGCGGCCTGAGATGCACAGACAAGTTGCATGCACACGCGGTGTGGCCACGTGCGGCAGGGCAGCAAAGGAGACATCTCAAGCAGCAGGTCACCCTTTCATGCAGCTTGTATCCAGCTTGCCTTGTGGCTCTCGTCGAAGATGATCATGCACTCGCTCCCCAGCCAGGCCTTGACCTGCTGGCATCGGTGGGCTTGCGGCACACCCAGTCAGACTAGGGAGCGTGTGGTGCAGATATGCGTTGCCTGTGGCAGTAGCCCTGCTTGCAAATGCACCGCAGACCGCTGCCATTGAGTTGGGCAGTTCGGCAGAGGCACATGCCTGCTTGAAGCGGTCTCCGGGCACCAGCGCCCACTTTGCACGCGTGCGGTCCCGCTCCTCCAAGGGATTGGCCGGGGGCAGCTTCTCCTTGCTGCACTTGCTGATGAGCGTGGCGTACTGCAATTGGAGGAGCGCAACAACAGCACTACGCTGAGGGACCAAATGGTTTGTGAAGCACTGCTGCACAGAAGGGCCTGGTCCGGCCCCAGGTGGTCAGGCATGCGAGCAGGTGTGCAGGCGGGCATGTCCCGGGCGTGAGGCATGCTGCAGCTTCGTGCACAAAACCAGCGCTGCGCAACCCAGAGCTATGTGCAGTGACGCATCACAGCGCCGGCATCGCACCGTCATGAACAGCACGCCATTGCGGGTGATGTGGTGGCCTGCAGACGGCTGCAGATGGAGAATGGGGCGGCAGGCTGAAGCATGGTGAGCGTCTGTTAGCAAGATGATGCGTTTCTGTTGCTCAGACCTAAAGATCATAGATCGCTCATTGGCAGCGCAGTCATGCCTCTTGAGCAGTGCAGGCACGCACTATGCCTGCTGTGCCGCACATGCGCATGGTTGCTGCCGAGCAGTCATTGCCAGCACAGCACACCTTGGAGAGCTGCGGCACTGTGCAGCCCACGTCCCGCATGTCCCGGTGCGCGTCCTGCCAGGTTGTGACAAGCAGCGACGAGGACCTCAGCAGGCCAGCAAGAGAGCATGATGTGCAAGCATGATTTCAGGTCAAGGTACAGTAGGCTGCAATTCAGACCACCCAGCGACCATATCCAGGCATCATGCAGCCGCCAAACTTGAATTCCAACCAATGTCAGGAGTGAAGCACTCACCCGCTCCAGGTCTGGCGATACCGAGAGCCACAGGATGCGGCGGCCGCCCTCCTGCTTCCAAAACATGCCGATGAGGCCCGCCAACTGGCGCCCCTTGCCTGCAGTGCGTTTGTGAGACGGCTAGCGTTGTAGTTGGTTGGGCGGGGGCCCAGGGGATGACATGCAGCGGTGCATGCTGGGGCTGCACGCGGATGTGTGGGTCACAGTACAACAGAGGCCAGGTGCATGCCAGCCCCGCATGGGCATCTTGGCCTCTCATGCGGCATGGCCCGCTGCTTACCCACGCCGGCGCCATCGCCTGCGCATGGATCAGGTGAACGGGTGGCTCAGCAGGGGCGGTTTGCTGGGAGCACACTGCACTTCGAAGCTGCAAGCTGTATGCAGGTGCCATCCCAAGCAGGAAGGTTGCGGCAGGCAGGGCATGGCAGGAGAAGGTGAGGGGGCACCCAACTTCCGAGCAGCTCATCCCAACGCAACGCCGTCTCCACCCACCTAGGAAGAACCCCGCGCGGGAGCCGTCCGCCAGCCGGCAGTTGAACTTCATCTGTGCGAACACCAGGGCCTGCGCCTGCGCCTGGGACAGCTGCAGGCGAGCACAGCGGAGGGCGGATGTCAGGAAGAGTGAGGCGGGCACACACGGCGGCCGCGCCAGCTCTCTGGCCCCCTCACCTCTCCCGCCTGCACGGCGTCCAGCTGCTGCACTCGTCGCTGGATGGCCGCGTCCGGCCTGGGGGCATTCACCGCAGCCAGCGCTGTGCTCTCCACCAGTGGGTCCGGGTGGGCCGCCCCGCAGCTGGCGTAGGAAGGCTCCCCATCCTCCTCCTCGTCATACGCTGGCGCTGCATCGGGTTCCTCGCCCTGCAGGAGTGGAGCGGGGGAGTGGGAGCGGGGACTGAGCAGGGTTGGCGCAGCTGTTACGACGTGGGAGCGTGGCAAGCCTGCTGGATTTGTTGGGAAGACGGCCAGGCAGGGAACAACGGCGGGGTGCATCAGCGCTCGAGCGGCGGCGGCGGCATGGAGGGGCGGCGGCCGGGCGGGGCAGGTTGGAGGGCCTGCTCGCCGGCCCCAAGGCTCTCTGCAGGTCGCGGTTGCAGTGCTGGACTTTCTGAGGAGCTGGGCGGGCTGTCGGAGGGCACCTGGGGAGCAGCACCCGGGAGTGCCACGGCCGCCATGCTTGCTCGCTGCTTCCTTGGCCTCAGCAGCTTTGCTGCTCGACAAGCAGCATGGGTTCCGGGCAGGAGGTACTAGGCAGCCCAGTTCTCTGCTAGGCTGGTTTGTGTACAGTGCTCGCCCAATTCTCGCCCGAGTTAGTGATTAGCAGTGGCAGTCAAGCTACACACGGGTCCAGCACGCTGCTCATCAGCAGTGCCTGCATTTACCGCTTCAGAGCTGGCAAAGGTCGCCCTTGCTGCAAGTTGAAGCTAAGCTTCTTCACTGTGCCTGGAATCAACCTTGCACTGAGGAAGCTTACATGTCACGCGCGAATCGGTAGTGGACAGCGGCACGGTAGTGGACAGCGCCTGATGCGATTCCCGCCAGCCGGTGGATGCGCCGCCCGCTGCCGTCGGTCACAGGACGATCATGCGGAAATGGCACCAGTTCGGGAATGCGGCCAGCAGGCTGCGACATGGCTGCTGATGGGCAGCAGTTCACGTGAACGAATCGCAGGTGCGGGTGGGAGTCAAAGACGTCTAGTAGAGAAAGCAAGGGGTCTGCACTGCCTCGCCAGAAGAAAACGGGGGGCAGTGAGCCACACACCCAGAGCTCACGCAGGATGCTCTGCCGCACAGCGGCAGCCGCCCCGAGCTCTTCAGCATAATGGTTCATTGCACCTGAGGCACCGCGGCCAGCTGATGCGACCAACACTTGCAGGCGAGGCATCGCTCCAATCCCCTGCCCAATGACGCAGTGGCTGCAGGCGGGAGGCATGGTGCGGATGAGAGCTCCTCGGTTGGGTGCACCAGGCTGCACACAAGCTTGCATCAGCTTCCATTGGCAGCGCAGCCATACCGCCATACCGTGCTACACGACGCTGCAGGCAAGGCCTGGCTCAAACTCACTTGGAGTCCATCTGCGCCACGGCCTCCTCATCCGTGTCATCCGGTGAACCGTAGCTGTGGTTCAGCATCAGGAACCTGCGGCAAGGTGGATGAGTCGGCGGGGGAGGAGAAATGAGGCTCCATGCGCAAAAGCTGCAGCCAGCAGACGCTTCCACCAGCAAACGCATCAGCATAATGGACCAAACAGGCCCTCGGAGCCTGCATCGTGACCATTTGGCAGGGCAAGCTGACTCAAGCTGAACGCACCGCAGTTGAGTGACAGAGCGCAGGTGCTGCAGCCCATGGTCGGAGGCCAGGTTGCTCAGGGTCAGCCGCTCCAGCCGGGTCAGCACCTGCGCAGAACAGGGCAGATGGGCAGATGGGCACCAATAGTGGCGCTTGCCGGCTCTTCAATCCTGCGCTGCCCAGTGCGCCCAACGGCGCCTCAACTCTTCGCCCACCTGCAGGGCGCCCAGGGTGCCGTCCCTGCCCAGGCCAGCGGAGCAGCCGCATGCGTGCGTGTCTACGCCCAGGCTGGTCAGCCCCGACAGGTGTGTGACGTCATTGAAACCAAAGCTCTCAAACAGGATGTTCTCCAGCTGCAGGCTCTCCAGCGCAGGCAGCTGAAAGGGGCAGCAGGAGGAAGGTCAGCAGGCGCGCCAGGCCGCACAGCCGAGCGCGAGGGCTCTACCACAGGCCTGCCTTGCCACCTCCACCTTCCGGCCCATCCGGCCAACCTGCCTGCAGGCGCTCCAGGTCGCAGGTCAGGGCGGTGTCGCTGTGTAGCGCCACCGAGCGCAGGCCGTCGAACCGGGAGGGCCGCAGCAGAGTGAGCGCGCGGTCGGCGGCAGCGGCGGCGGCGGGGCGCAGCCAGGCTGCCTCCAGCTGGGGCCGCAGCAGGGTGTTCAGGCGGCGGCAGATGGCTAGCAGGCCGTGCAGGGCCGGGCTGCCGCCCACCCGGGCGATCGAGAGCAGCAGGTCGTCGGGCAGGTCGAGCAGGCGGGCAGGGGTCATGGTGAGCAAGTGCAGGAGCTGATGGGGTGAGAGGGAAAAGTGGAAGGGGCAGCAGTGCTCTTCAGCCGTTCGCCGCCTCCATGCAGCGCTGCCGCCCATGCTGCCGTCGATGTTTGCAGTTCTGTTGTGACCAAACCTGAGGGGATGTGCGCCCTGCATGCAGCAGTCTCCACCTTGATTTCATTGCTGCTCCCAAGTGCCCTCAGCATTACCGCTGGCAAGCTAGCAAGCACTGTTAATCAATCAGAAGCTCAGGCGCTGTATTAAAACGAAAGCAAGGTTCAGCACCGCTCGCTGCGTGCATGCACCAGCCTGCAGCATGCTGCAGCAGCCGCCCGCCTCGTTTGCGGCAGGCCGCCGTCATGTATGCTGCAACCACCGTGCGCTTACGCAGGCGCGCGGAATGAGTAGGTGTGCCCCACTGAGCTGGGCATGCAGCGCCCAGGCAGCGTGTGGATTAGGTGCGCCTGGGCGCGCCAGCCGGTGCAGTGCCCCGCAACGACCTGCGGCCAGGGAGGACTCAGCATGGGCAGCTGTGGGAGCACGTGTGCAGCAAGCCCCCCATGCTGCAAATGCGACAATGGCCAGTGGAAGCGTCCATCTTAAGGCCCTGCCGCCCCTGCCCCCTGCTCCCTTTCAGCGCTCCTCACCAGGGCAGGCTGCATGGCTGCAATGTCTCTGGCTGTGGCCTCGATGCGGTCCGCACAGTCGGAGGTGGACAGGTGCAGCCCTGCAATGGGGCACATGAAGTTTAAGAGGCTTGGGGCAGTGCAGGTGCGGGCGAGCCTGCTGAGGCGGGGCCAGCTCTCACAATCCTGCTCCTCTGGTCTTGCCGGCTCAACGGGCAAACCTGCCCCACCAACCTCCGATCACGGCGTGCGGCGCAGCGCCATCCAGCTGCTTCACGTGTGACATGACGTTGACAATGCCTGCAGGCGGTGGTTTTAGGTGCAGAGTGGGGGCTTTAGATAGCCTCAACCCGGTGTCGCGTGCTCCCGAACCCCAGGCACCCTCGCTTCAGACTGTCAAACTGTGACGACCCCGGCCAGTGCAGCGGGCCTCCAGCCCCCAGGCGCACCTGCGTGCGAACAAGCGGAGAGCACCACGGCGCCGCGCCCCTTGACGCGTACCGCCATGTAGCGCTCGTCAAGTACCAGAGGGTCCCGCTCCCAGCTGCCGCCCTCCTCCTGCAAGGCGGGTGAGAAGGAGGCGGGCCACCCCTGCGTTTGTCCTCCTCCCCGACGCGCATGCCCGGTGCACACAAAGGCACGCCAGTTTCTTTGGCAGTAGAGCGGCGCCCATTCCACCGCACGCTCCAGGCATGCATGCAGAAGCACGCCACCCGCGCTCACCCACAGGGAGGCGTTGTTGGGGTTGCCTGCCTCATATGCAGAGTGGCGCGGGATCTCTCCAGACACAAAGAAGCAGCCACACTGGGTGTGCGGCTCGGCGTGCGGCTCCACCCGTGTAGCACCCTCCACCTGCCGACGGACGCTTGGCAGCAGCGGGCGTCGTGCGGTGCCAACGAGGCCGGGCGGAGTGTGGCATTGCACACGTGCACAGAATCCAGCGAAACCAAACACAACCAGTGACTCACCGCCAGCTCCTCCAGGCCAGGGTCCTGATTGAATGGCACGGGCTGGTCGCTGGGCAGCATGGCTCCCCGGCAGGCGGGGCGGTGGGGGTGCACATCAAACACTGCCGGCGGCGGCAGGCTGGCGGCGGCCCCCTCCTGGGCCAGCCGCGAGCGGCTCTCTGCAATCATGGCTGCCACCTCGGGCAGGCCGCCGCTGTGGTCCATGTGCCAGTGGCTGAGCACCACAGCCTCAATGCCCACTGGGCTCAGCCCCAGGCGCTGCGCATTCAGGCGCCACACCTCGCCCGCAGGTCCCGCATCAAACCTGCAGGCGGTGGTGGAAGCGGCGGCGCGTACGTGTGCTGCTGAACAATGGATGCAGCGGGGACTGCCGGCGCTGGGCCACGCTGGGGCCAGTGCTGCACACCGATTTGGCACCAGCTCGCCAGAGCCCCGTGCCAGCTACCCTAAGCAAGCCCTGAGCCTGCTGGCTCACAGCAGCGTGCGCGGCGGGCCGCCACCGGCTGGCTGTGCACGCAGCAGCAGGCTGAGCCCGTGGGCCGCATGCAAGCCGTGGCCGAAATCCAGTTGTGGCGCCTGCCCGGAGCGGACGGCTGTGGGGGGAGGCTGGAACAATAGCTGCTGTGAGACTTGTGGACACATAGGCATGCAGCTGGAAGGGAGGCAGCTTCGGTACGGGCCCAACTTGGAAGTTGAACTTGCATTTCTCCCCGCACAACAGGTGCACAGGGGTGTGGCAGCTCACCCGCCACGCCTCGCGTGCGCTCGCTGCTGACGGTGCAGCCGTCAGAGGCGGCAGCGTCGCAGGGGTCTGACAGCATGTCTGTCACGTTGTCCACGACCACAGTAACCTGCAGAGGGAACCGTCAATGATTGGGGGGTGAGTTGGGAGCGGGTGGCACCCGACTGAGAGCCGACCCAGAGCTGACCGAGGCAAGTGCGGCCCCCTGCCCGTGCTCCCTGCACCGCACCTCCAGCCACTCCACCTCCTGCGTCTGCGTCCAGGCGGTGTTGGCAGGATCCATGGCTGCACCGGGAAGGAAGCATCGTGTTAGGAGCCGGCGACCACGTGCGGCGGAGGCTGGGCGGCGGCGCGCCCGCCCAGCCGCCGTCCCGCGCCCTGCGCTTCGCCAGCCACCTGGCGTTTTCCCAGCTGATGTATCACGCAGATCTGAGCAGTCTACGCGCGGGTTTGAGGTCTCGGGCCGCCCTGCGACGCGACACCTGTCGTGAGCAGCAAGGCTTGGCACGTGCAACCTTTTGTGATGCGAGATATAGATCAAGGCAGCTGGTATAGAGAATGAATCAGGTGTTGATCTCACTGCTGCTCCACCGCCGTCGCTGTGCACGCTTGCCGGTGCCGCTCGAGCCCATGCTCCATCGGCAGCCAGCATTGTACAGTGGAGGGTAGGATGTGCAGCATCGCAGCGCGAGAAAACAACATTGACACCTGTGCCTTTGTCATGTCTACAGTTGAACATCTCTGAAGCCCGCGGGCCGCGGGACCCACCTCCGAACCGCCGGTTCTCCTCAGGCAACACAGTGCGGCAGCAATGTGCCCCGCTCATGCAGGTGTGGAGTTCCCGACAGTTCTCTGAGCACGAGATTGATCAGGCAGCTCCCCTGGCCATTGGCTGCCCGCAGCAGGGGCAGGCAGGCGATAAGCCTCCGAGGCAGCGGCAGCGGCGGTTGTGGGGCGGTTGCAGGCGCCAGGCTGCTGCTGATGGCATGCACATCATGCAAACGACATCCTCGTGCACTTATCGGAGGCTTAGAGACTCCAAGTGCCTGCAGTGGGGAGAGCCGTGGCGGAGGCTTTGATGGCGAGCCCCAGAGCTGCCGGCGCGCCCAGGGCAGCAACGATTAGCGCGTGAGCAGCCCGTGCACATACCGAAAGCTGCCCAAGACAGCTCCCTGCGCATGCTGCAACACATGTTGGGTTCAAGTCCCTTCCACAGCACCACGGCAAGCGTCCCGATCAGCTCTTGACTCCGCGCTGCATATCTACAGCAACTGAAGCCCCCCTGCCTGCGGCCCACTGGTTTGACGCGGCGTTGGCTGCACGCTGCCGGCCTCCTGAGCGCCGCCCTAGCAGCGCAGGCACCCCCCATAGTTCTCCGAGCACCGGACTAGGGAACAGCTGCTCCTGCCACCACCGCCGCCGCCGCCCGCCGCTGCCGCCCTCGTGCCTGCCGGCCTGGCGGAGCCAATGGCGGCCATGGAGGGCCAGCCGTTCTGGGTGCGGGCCTTCCCGCTACAGGAGCCGCGCAAGCTGCTAGGCCTGGCGTTCGTGGTCGCAGTGGCGGTCATCTGGTGAGGGCGGGCTGCGGCTGCGTCGCTGCTGCGCTGACCGTCTGCTTTGCCTGTTCATTCTGCCTGGGTTGAGCAGCCCACCCCCGCTGGCTGCCCCACCAGCCCGTCTGACTACCATCCACCGCCCCGCCAATTCGCTGCGCAGGGTGGCCGCCAGCTTTGTGGTGCAAGGCATCGAGGAGCGCGGGGCGCACCCCGTGGTGCTGACCTTTGTGGCCAACTCGCTCTTTGCCGTCTATGTGCCGGTCTACTTCCTCAACCTGCGCTGGCGCCGGCGGCGGCAGCAGCACGCAGCGGCCGCCGCCCTCGCCGCGGCACATCAGCAGCAGCACGAGGGCAGCGCGCTGGTGCCGCCCGCCGCGCTGCGCAGCGATGAGGGGGACACGCTGCCCTCCCCGCTGCCCGCCGACGGCTTTGAGTTCGGCGCCAGCGAGGGCGGCGGCGCGCTGCTGCTGGAGGACAGCCAGAACGGCAAGGGCGGCGCTGAGCCGCCGGCCATGCCGCTGCGCCAGCTGTTCCGCGCCGCGCTGGTGGTGAGCTGGGGAGGGGAGCCCTGCTGGGCTTGGTTGGTGAGCTGGGGAGGGGAGCCCTGCTGGGTTTGGTTGGTGAGCTGGTGGTGAGCTGGGGGGCTTGGTTGCTGGCGGGCGCTGGGAGCAGAGGGCGCTGGCCTGCCAGGGGCGGCGTGCGCCCGTCTGGGCTGCGAGCAACACCCAGTTCTCCCTGTTCCTCTGGGGTCTCCCCCGCAGGTGGCGCCCCTGTGGTACCTGGCCCAGCTGACCTTCAACACCTCGCTGTCGATGACGAGCGTGACGAGCAACACCATCCTGTCCTCCACATCCGCGCTCTTCACCTTCCTGTTTGCCGTGGGCCTGCTGGCCGAGGCCTTCACACTCTGGAAGCTGGCCTTCATCCTGCTGCTGGTTGTGGGTGAGGGCGGGGCAGGCTCGCCGTGGTGATGGGGCTGGGGTTGGCTTGGTCACCAGGGCCGCCTGCCTGCCTGCCTGCCTGTGGGCCGTGCCTGAAGCTCGTACGGCTGGACTGCACGGCGGCCCGATTGCAAGCCTCCGCTCCACAACCACGAGTCCACCATGAGCGACCCTGTTGTCCCTTGCAGGCACCACCATGGTCACCGTGGCGGACGGCATGTACAGCCCCGACCACGCTGCGGCCAAGGACAGCGTGCTGGGCGACATGCTGTGCCTGCTGTCCGCTGTGATCTACGGCGCCTACACTGTGTCCATCAGGTGGGTGCATGGGCGGGTTGTGAGGCGTCAGGTGGGTGCATGGCTGGGCTGGGAGGCCAGCGGCAGGGGCGTTGACTGGCCACGGGCTTGGCGCTCAGCTGATTCGTGGCCGCACTGCTGCCTGGCACTGCTGCTGGCCCCCTGCGGAAGATTCCGCAAGTTGTGGTGCTTGGCTCGCTAACGGAGGCTGGCGGGCGGCAAACTCAAAGTAAACGGCCTCTTTTGTGGGTGTCCCATGTTGCCAGGAAGCTGCTGCGTGAGGACGAGGAGACGCCCATGACGATGTTCTTTGGCTTCATGGGCCTCCTCATCTTTGCGGGCATGGGCCCCCTGCTCCTCATCCTCTGGTGCGCGCGTGCGTCAGTTCCTCCTGCCCGGCTTGCTGCACGTGCTGGCTGCCTGCGCTTGGCGCTGCTCAATATGCTGGTTGCCGCAGGCCGCAGCGGCACAACACCTGCCTGGTGCCTGGGCAGCCCTACCAACCATCGTACTACTCTGTCCAATCCCCCCAACCCCCACCCACCCCTGCCTGCATCCGCTCCACCAGGCTGTCGGGCGTGGGCCTGGGCGCGATGAGCTGGCGCATCATAGGCCTGATGGTGGCCAAGGGGCTGGTGGACAATGTGCTGTCCGACTACCTGTGGGCGCGCGCCATCCTGCTGCTGGGTGAGCTGAGGGGCGGGGGAGGGGACCCGTGAGCCCCATTGAGGGGGTTGTGGTCCTGTGTTGTGGTCCGGTGCCGCTGCCTGGATCCATCTGTTCCGCGTCCTCCCCTGAGCCAAGCTGCCTCCCACCCCAACCTCCTCACCCGCAGGCCCCACGGTCGCCACGGCCGGCCTGGCCCTGCAAGTGCCGCTGGCTGTACTGCTGGACGGCCTGCTGCGCTCCCCAGCCTGGCTCACCCACGCCGGCAGCACTGTGCTGACGCTGCTGGGAGGCACGGTAGTGCTGGCAGGCTTCTTTGGAGTGAATGCGGCCGGAGAGGACGATGAGAAGACGCGGCATGCAGCCTGGGAGGAGCGCCAAGCGGTGCGCGCCTGCTGCTGCGCCTGCTGCTTGCAGTGCGGGCTGATGGGCTGTGCTGATGCCGTGCCGCCGCTGCACTGCGGCATTGCTGCCTGCCGCCATTAGCTGCCGTACTGCGCTGCACTGCCATCTGCTCCCAGCTCTCGATATTCTCAAGCCGCCGAGAAACACCCTGTATGTTCCCACTCATCCCTTGCGTGTCGCAGGCGCTGCAGCGGGAGCTGGACTTTGAGCTTGATGATGAGGAGCTGGGTGGCGATGCCTTTGGCGCTGCAAGCCTGCAGCCGCATCGCAGCCGCGCGCTGGAGCAGGCGCTGCAGCAGCAGCTGAGCGGCGGCGGCGAGGCAGACACGCGAGAGCAGCCGGGCAGCGGGGGACCGCATGCTACTGCCACGGTCAATGGCGTGTGGCGCAGCAGCACTGACGAGGCGCCTTTCATGGGCGGCAAGCTGTAGGAGCATCAGCTGTAGCATAGTTTTTGTGGACTGAGAGTGTGAGAGAGAGAGTGTGTGTGCATGTGTCCTGCCAACCCCTTGCATCGCGCGGCGTCCCGCATGCCGCGCTTCTGCTTCTGAAGTATATCTTGTGGCTCTCATCATTTGCACGCCAAACCAGTAATCATGTGCACTTGCAACCGGCTGGAAAGGTTACCAACAAGTGTTCACAGCTGGGCTGACGTCTCACAAGCCGGCTGTTGCCTCACGCCGCCTGCCGGTCCTCAACCCGCGCGATGCGGTCGCCAAACACCGGTGCCAAGTCCGAGGGTGGTGCGGTGGAGAAGCCAGCCACGAGCAGCGCGTTGGGCGGCCAGCTGAAGCCATCGTAGCCTGCTGGGCGCACGGGAAGGCAGCGCAAGTTACGGCAACAGCATGCGCTGCCATGCCCTAGTGCGCTCCACCCAGTGCAGGCAGTGCTGTCCGTTAACATGCCCCAAGCGGTGGTTCAGCCCACCGGTTCCCTGCGCATCACACCTGAGAGCATGGCCGCCACATCCGCCACCACCGGCGAGCCGCCATGTATGTCCAGGCCGGCGTTGACGCAGACGGCAAAGCGGGTGCGGGGGTGCTGCGACAGCGACCACGCCAGGTCAGCCAGGCTGCCCAGCTGGTTGGAGGGCACTACCAGCGTGCGCAGGCCAGCCGCTGCAGGCTTCAGCTCCCCACTGCTGAAGTCCAGCTGGCCAATGCGCTGCAGAGCCCAGGCTGCAGCATGGGTAGGCAGGGGGCAGGCCGCCGGCGGGGTGGTGAGCCCAATCAACGGCAGCCGAGTGGAGCACCACAGATCCACCGCTTGAGAAGTGGGCAGCCAGTGGCCTCCCCCCGCAGCAAACCATTGGTCAGTGGGTCGCACACCGTTGGGCAAAGCGCACCCGTGTACAGCCAGCGATCGGTGGCGTTGCCGCAGACCGCAACGTGCGGCGGGTTGCACGTGTGCGACACGTCCTGGCCCAGAAAATCGACCAGCACCGTGGCCAGGGTGGTAGCTGCGGGGTGGTGCTCCGCAACAAGCCCGCTCTCCTCTGCCGCCTGCAGCTCGTGCGCTCCTGCGGGGTGGTAGTGGGATGGCAGGGCAGACAGCTGCTCAGATGCCCTCCTGCCGGCACCCACTGGCATCCACATCGATCGACACATGCAGCAGCCAGGCCAGCTGTTCCCATGCCCACCTACCCTTGAGGACGTCCTGTGCCTGCAGCTTGCCGTTCCAGACCAGCACGCTGTGCTGGGACACCAGGCCAAATCCGTGCGTGGCGTAGTAGCGGCAGAGAAGCTGCATTTGCGGCGGAGGCAGAGCAACCTTCAGAGTGGGCAGAGCACGCCGGCTGGGGTACGGCTTCACAGCGACCACACTCAGGCTGCATCCCGCAGCAACCGCACCTCCACACCCTCGCTCCAGCGCCACTTGGACGCCAGCTCCGCACGTAGCCCTGCACGCTGTGCTGCGCTGAGCGGCGCTGCCAGCGTGGGGAGCGGCTCTGCCGCCAGCAGCGCCTTGTGCACCGGTTCAGGCGCGTGCTCTGGCGCTGCCGGGGCCAGGCTGCAGGCGGCATCCAGCCACTCGCCGTTGAGACCAAAGGCTGTGTCCTTGACCCAGGTGGCCAGCGTCCTCTCGGTCACAGCCAGCTGCTGCAGCTGATCCAGGTCGCGGGCTGCCGCTGCGTGCAGGTGCTGGGTGGGCTTGCCGGCGGCGGCGGCACGTGCCAGCGGGTTGTCTGTCCCTTTTATCACCTGCAGGAGGGGCATGGAAGCAGGTTCTGCTGGCGCACAGCTGGCACACGCCCAGCCACAGCACTGAGGTCGCACACAGGTGGCTGCCACATAAATCCTTCAAATGCACACAGGCGGCTGTCACATAAACCCCTCAAAGCACACAGGCGGCTGTCACATGAACCCCTCAAAGCACACAGGCGGCTGCCACATAAACCCTTCAAATGCACACAGGCGGCTATCACCCAATGCCAGCGTGCCTGGTCCAGCAGGAAGTCCATCCAGCTGGCGTAGCCGTCTGCGGCCAGCAGGCGGTACAGCTCACCGTACTGCTGCACCAGCGACAGGGGATTGCCCTTCTGCAGCAGCTGCAGCACGCCCAGGAACGCCTGCGAAACGTGAGGAGGGAGGGTGGGGCCAGCGGACTGTGTGCAAGTGGTCAGCAGAGGCAGGTGCTGCACCGGGTTCATCTCCTGATCTCACACACCCTGCGCTCCCTCCAGCGCTGCCGCCCTCCCCAGTCACCTAGCCTCCTCACCTGGGCGGGCTTGCCCTTGAGCGCTGAGCTGTACAGCAGCAGGCTGGCTGCTGATCGGCACAGCTCCTCGGCCGCCTTTTCGGCGCCTGCAGTTGCCACGAGAGGGCAGGCGATGGTGGGGTGGCGGGCACAGCGTCTGGGCAGGTGTTACACTAAGCTCAACCTGGCCAAACTGTCGACAGGCCACACACTCACTCTTGGCTGGCTCGGCGCCTGGAAGCTCAAAGCCGATGGCACGCACGCGCAGCCAATGGCGGCCCTGCCGCCGCTTGGCGGCAGCGGCGGCGGTGGCAGTGGCGGGCGACTGCTGCCATGGCCCAGTCCGCTGAGCTGGTAGTCTGCTAGAACGCTGCAGGCTCCTGCTCGAGGCGGAGGACACGGCGCAGTGCGCTTGCGAGCGGAGGAGGGTTGCCATCCCCCCCCTTTCGGCTGACCTGGTGGGCGGCCAGATAGCTCAATTGACCTATGATGCCGACGATGCGAGGACCAGCAAGCGCGATGGGAGGCACCCAAGCAAGTTGCCCCATGCAGCTGGTGCTCGAGGTAGCGGAAGCCCTCACGGCTACTGCTGCGCAATCCGACAAGCGATCATAGCGATCGGGACAGAGTCCAAGGCCGCGGACCCCCCTCAGCTTCGCAGGGACTGGGTACGCGCAGTGGTGACTGGGTACGCGCAGTGGTGACTGGGTACGCGCAGAGGAGGCAGCCAGGTTAACCAAGCAGCTCGGCGGCTCACGGGGCGCTGCTGCTGGGGGGCTGCCGCTGCCACCGCCGCCGCCGCCGCCGCCACGCCGCCGCCGCCACTCACTCCACTCGCTATTGACACGCTGGCCAGCCATCCGACCATTCCCCACCAGGCGCCATGGCAACCGCCGACACCATGCAGCCGCCCGCAGAGGCAGGTGCTGCACAGCAGCTGGCAGAGGAGCCGCTGACCATCTGCACCGTGGGCCACAGCAACAGAAGCATGGACGAGTTGGCGGCGCTGCTGGCCGACAACGGCGTGACGCTGCTGGTTGATGTGAGTTGAGTGGTTTCCCAAAAGAACAGTTGGGGAGGAGAGGACACGTGGGAGGAAGCGAACAAAGACAACAGCAGCTTGCCCCACCCTTGCCCTGCCCCGCAGGTGCGGACCGCGCCGCGCAGCCGCACCAACCCGCAGGTTTGTGCAGGGTGCCTCCATCCACGTTTCATCCGTGTGATGCATATATGCCTACCTGCCGCCGTTCTGCTGGTTGTGCTGTACTGGCCCCTCTGCTCCTGATCAGTGTCCCTTGCTTCTGCAGTTTGACAAGGATGCGTTTGCCGCGGAGCTGCCCAAGCGCCACGGCTGCGCCTACAACTGGATGGGCAAGCCGCTTGGTGAGGCTGAGGCTGGGATGCGGGGGTGCAGCTGTCTGTCTGGTTGGTGGTTTGCATGATCATGCAGTGGCAGGTGTGTAGGTTTGCAAGCTATGCGGGCACCCGCCGCATGCTGGCACCAAGTGCCTTGCTCCATTCACAATTCCTTCCTGGCCACGCATGCCATGCTTGACATCCTCATTGCCGCAGGCGGGCTGCGCCCCCGCAACAAGGCGCTGACATGCAACGACGGGTGGAACAACGCCAGCTTCAGGGGGTGAGCAGCCGCATCGGTCAAGCCAGCTGTTCTGGGGAGCCTGGCTGGCGCCTGGAAGCCGGTTTTGACCGAGGTGCAGCCGGGGCGGCTTGTGCACCTGAGCCAGCTGCGTTGGGCGCTGCTCCAAACAAATAGCGGCTCCTACTCACGGTCTGCCACCCACCTGTTCCCCTTCCTGTGCCCAAGGTATGCGGATTACATGCAGACCGAGGCGTTCCAGCAGGGCGTGGAGGAGCTGCTGGCTGCCGCACGCGCCACCCCCGGGCGCGCCTGCCTGTGCTGCGCAGAGACCGTGCACTGTGAGATGCGTGAGCCACAGCAGCTGGTGTGCGCTGCCGCTTTGGCTGCCGCTAAGCCTGCCTGGCTTGCCGCAGATGCGTTTCACGCTGTGCATGCTGTGCTTGCGGCTCTCCGCGTTGAGCCAGGTGTGGGGCGCAAACCCCCTGCGCAGGGCACTGCCACCGCATGCTGCTGTCCGACGCGCTGGCTGTGCGCGGCTGCCGTGTGCGGCACATCATCACGCGAGGCGAGGGGCTGGCTGGCGGGTGTTGGTACACAGGTTGTTTGGGGCCAGTGCTGTGGGTGCCGAGATCAGCAACGCTATGGGGTGGTCTGGCGCCCTCCGTTGCCGCCGTGTGTGGCACAGCGAGACTCGGTGACTCCCAACCGCCGCGCAGGCAAGGCGCCCCTGCCGCACAAGCTGACCAAGTTTGCAAAGGTGAGCTGGGGAAGCAAGAGGGGGAGTCGAAGCCTTGAGCAGCGGCAGCAGCAGTCCCCGTTGCTCCACCCACACCTGGTTTTGCAGCATATCGTTTGTTGCCTCTCCCACAGGTGGAGGGAGAGAGCATCACGTATCCTTTGGGCTACACTCGGCCGGATGCAGCAGACGCTGGGGGGCCCTCAGCAGAGGCGGCGGCAGGCGAAGGGGAGGGCAGCCGCGGCGGGCAGAAGCAGCTGGGCGCGTTTGGCTTCAAGCCAATCAGCAAGGAGGAGCGGCAGCGGCAGCAGGAGGCGGAGCAGGCGCAGCAGCAGCAGGGCAAGCAGCAGCAGCAGCAGGGCAAGCCGACGGGCAGGCAGGGGAAGGCGGCAGGCAGCGGCAGCGGCGAGGGCAAGCGCAGCGGGGAGGGCATAAGCCGCTACTTCTTGCGGCAGCCCAAAAAGAGCAAGTCGGAGGAGGAGGGCGAGGGAGGAGGCGTGTGAGCAAATTGCACCCTAACTGAAGAGCGGTGTTTCACAGTGGTCTGCACAACGCTGGTTTGTGTATTGCAAATAAGCTGGTTGGTGGGCCACCAGCATTTTGAACACATGCCCTTGCTTCTCCCGTGCAGCGTGCCTTGCATGCGCCTTTGCGTCGATTGTGCCAGTGCTTGATATGTTACAAGGGTGCTGTGCTTCAGGAATGCAGTGTGCGGGCAGCTGTAATGAGCGCGGGTGGGGGTGGAATAGGCATGTACAAAACGCAGGGGTGGTGAAAACTTGAAATGGTTGAAATGGGAAAACTGGGGCGGGGGCGAAAGGAAGGAGCGTGGTGCTGAGGACTGCCGGCCAACGGGCAGCGTGGGGGTCGAGAGGGAGCATAGGATTTGGGGAGAGAGGGACATGCACACACCAGATACGGGGGCAGAGGGGTTCGGGTTTGGAGGGAGGGGCACCCGAAATAAAATCGTCCAGAACAAAATGCATTTACTCGCAGGCGCAACGGTGGGAGCCCAGAGGGACCAGAATTCAATCGGCGGCACGGCTATGTACGTGCATTCCATAGTAGGTTGGGCTGATGAAGGGTTTCATGACAGCCGGTGGGTGATGCTAGTCACCAGGAACCCAAAGTTCCCCAAGGCAAGGTTTGTTAGTGCGTAAAAAGGCAGGCACAAGGCAGCCGCTGCTACCGGGCGGGCGCAGCAGTCAGCAGCTCCCTGTGCAGTGCCTGCAGGAAGCGGCGGGCCTCGCCAGCACCCACTGACTGGTACAGCTGCTGCACCGCCCGCTTGGCAGCTTCCCGCGCCTGGCGAGAGCCGTCCCGCCGCTTGGCTGGCACAGCCACCGCGTTGTTTGCCGCCTGGCTGACCGCAGCAGCGGCGACCGCCACGGTTGCCACGGCCTGCCTGCCCGCCGCCGGTGCCAGCTCAACCTCTAGGTTGCGAGCCAGGCAGTTGGAGGGGCAGCCGTCCTTGTGCCGCCAGCCCGCCACATGCAGCGGCAGCTTGCCGCCAGCGGGCAGCAGGCACTGCTCGGCGGTCCAGCGCGCAAGGTACCAGCGGCCGGGCTGCGGGCCAGCATCTGTGAACAGGCCGCAGCGCCCGCCGCGAGGCCGCTCCTTCCACACGTGCGCCGACAGCTGGCCCTTCATGCGCGGGTCGACCAGGGCCAGTAGCACGCGCCCGCTGGGCAGGCGGCGCTCATACATGACTCCCTCCCTGCACACGGGCAGGTGAGAAGTGGGCGAGAAGCGTGGCGCTGAGCGCTCAAGCCAGGTGCGCATGGGGCTGCCGGGGGCGGCAAACACAGGCAACAGAGCGCGCTGAGGGGCAGCCGTACACACAGGTGGCGATGCTGGAAAAGCCAGGCAGTGCATGGTCCCGTTGCGCTACCAGGTTGGCTGGAGTGAACGGATCGGCAGCCCAATCGCACTCACCCGTAGTGAGCTTGTACTGCCAGCAGGTACGTGCGCCGCTCGTCCGTCGTCATCTGCTTCCAACTGCAGGTGGTGGGGCGGGAGGGCGGGGTTGACAATGTGCAGGGGGCAGCAGACAGGGGGATGGATGGCGGGTTGCGAATGCTGATCGCACGCAGCAGGCGTGCGGGCTCTGCTGGCTGCACCACTCCAGCCCTGCACCAACACGCAGCCCATCCCTTCAGAACAGCATCCTGCCACTCACGGCTTGGGCAGCTGGGGCGCCTGCCTAGCGCTGCTGCTGGCCGCCTCTGCCGGGCGGCCGTTGGGGGGCGATCCGCTGCCGCCGCCACCACCGCTCCTGCTCCAGCTGCTGCCGTTGACGAGCTTGCTGCCATCAACGATGCCATTCACGAGCTGGCCGCTGGGGCTGCCGCCACTGCGGCTTGCGCCACTGGAGCTGCTTGCAGCGCCGTTGGCCCTGCCAATGAAGCCATCGCCCTCAAGCTGGGCCAGCATGGCACCAATGTGCTGGGCTGCCGGGCCGTCCAGCCGCAGCTGGGCGGCGGCGGTCAGCTGCTGCGGCGCGACAGCTGCCACCTGGCCCTTGGCCGCCACTCGCTGCTCATGGGCGTGCAACAGCAGCAGTCGGCGGCTCTGCTGCGAGCGCCACTGCTCCGTGGAGCGCTGGGAAGGCGCCTGGACGGCCTGGCACGTCACGGCCACGAGACGGCGGCGGCCGCCGCCGGCGGTCGGGCGGCTACCTGGCTGCGCGGCCAGTCCGCGAGCCAATTGGCTGCAGGCCATGCCTAAGGAGCACGGGCGTGGCCCGGCAGGGCGAGTGTGGCTGTGGAGCAGCAGGGACGCCAACCTCAGAGGTATTGTAGGATCCCTTGTGGCCCCGCTGTGGCTGCCAACCGGCTCGAAACGGTGGCGGTATGACCAGCAGACGGTCGCGCTGCGCTGGGGTGCTGCAGCGGTGCAAGTCTACGGGGCTTCATGGGGGCCACGGTGGCATTGCTGGGCGAGGAGCGACTGATCAAGCACTGGGATCGCAGTCCACCCACCTCTCGAAACGCGCTGGTACGCACTTTGCAGGGCAAGGCTCGAGCAACGGGTGTTTTGCTATGGCGCAAGCGGCGGCCCTGCGCCCGCCGCTGGGCTCCAGCCGCCTCAGCATGGTGTCGAGACCCACCGCCGCCTGTGGACAGCTCGCGGCACGGCCAGGGCACGGCCCCCGGCTGCCGCTGCGGCCCAGGAGGGCGTTCCAGCGGCCCACGGCCACCTCCAGCGCCGCAGCAGCCGCCCCTGGGCCACCTCCCAGCGGCGGCAGCAGCCAGCAGCAGCAGCAGCAGCAACAGAAGCCCGCCGCCGAGCCGCCGCCGCCGCCGCTGGGGGTGATGGACCCACCCCCCGTGCAGCTCACAGGTGTGGTTCACAGGCCCAACGGCTGCACCAACACACAATATATAGTTGATCATGCATTTGTGAAGCGGCTGCATACACGTCTGGCGGGGCGTGCCTCCTCCGGGACGCCCGCCTCATCGGCGCTTGTGGGGTGCTGGCGTGCTTTGCTGTGCAGCCCGCCGTGCAGTGATTCACCAGTTTCTGCACGCGGTTGCTGGGCACACGCTCCACTGCCTATCACATTTTGGCATTGTTGCCCGCAGGCCTGACTTGCAAGTCGCACGCGCATGTGCTGCAGCATGGTGCCGCAGCCCGCCCTCGCCGCCCTGCATGCAGCGCATGCGCACACTGCTGACGCCGAGAACCACCGCCCCTGTGCAGGCTACCACTACATCATGTTCTTTGCGCTGCTGGGCGGCGGCCTGCTCTTCCTGGCCCTGCTGCTCTACTTCACGGGAGACATTGAGTTCCAGCGCGCGGTGCGCAGCTGTTTGGTGCTGTTCACTTGTGCCATGCTCTGCTGGCTTGTTGTCACCGCTGCTGCTTTATTTCACGGGAGGCATCGGGTTCCAGTGCTGCTCATTTCAACCATCCTGCTGCTGTTTGCCGGTGCTGGCCGCTATTGCTACGACTGCCGCCGCCGCGCTGTACGTCACAGGCAGACGTTCAGCTCCATGCACACAACATGCGGTTGGTGTTTGATTGTTGCTTGGGTGCTGCCGCCACTGTGCGAGCTACTGCTGCCGCCACTGTGCGAGCCACTGCTGCCGCGCGGTGCCCTGCTGCCTCTTTTGCTGCTGCCCTTGTCAGGCTGCGTCAATCGCACACGCTGGCTGCTGCTGCTGCGCATGCACTGCTGTGCGGCGGCCAGCTGCCGAGACAGGACAGGCGTGCTGACTGGCCTTGATTGCTGCCTCCTTGCCGCGGCAGGTGGGCAAGGTGGTGAAGCGGCTGCTCAAGACAGGGGCGCTGCGCCAGCTGGCGGGCATCCTGGGCGCCATGGTGTTTGTGCGCTACGGTGCGCTGTGGTCCTGCTGTCGGTTGTGGGCTGTTGTGCGCTGTCGTTCGGCGCACGCTGCCGGGTGCGTGGGCTGTGCTGCTGCCTGCCAGGCTGCTGGTCTATTCCTGCTGGCACCACGCCTGGAGTTGCTGGTTCGCAGCAAGGGGTTTGCCACACATCACCGCGCAGCCAGACGCTGCAACCCCCAACCTGTGACTTGCCACCAGGCCTGGAGCCGCTGATCAAGAACATCCGGGTTATGATGAAGGCGCAGGGCAGCTGGGAGAAGAGCAGCGAGTACTACATCCTGCGCGAGGTGCGCGCTGCGCTGCGCTGCGCTGTGCCGTGCTTTGTTGTGGATATTTCGCTAGCTGGATATTTCGCTGGCATGCGCAGCTTCGCACCGCCGTCTGAACCGGCCAGTTTTGCCTGTGCAGCACATAGCCTGTGGGGGTCGAGTGCCGGCATGCCTGCCTCTTGTTTGATCTCTTCTCATCTGCCGCCTGTGTTTGTTGTTTTGTTGCTGCAGCTGTACAAGCCGCTGGAGTTCCTGTTCCTGGTGGCCGCCTTCACCACACTGGCCGAGAACTTCCTGCCCCAGCTCATGTCCCTGCCCAAGAGCATCGTGCAGGCGTGTGGGAGCAGGGGCAGCTGGGAGGGTGGGCGGGTGGATGTGCTTGTGCCGGGCGGTGCCAGCTGGGTGGGTGGGTGCTTGTGCCCGGGCAGTGGCAGCCTGGTGTGTGAGCTGCCGCCGCTGCCGGGCCGGCCACTGAAGCGCTGACTCGCCGGCCGCGACATGTGCACAGCCAAGCGCCTTTCCTTGACTGGCCGCACCCAAGGTCACCCCCTTCTGAGCTGCAGACAGTGGTGCGCTCCACGCTGAGCCTCACCTTTGTGATTGCCGCGGCGCGGGTCGTGTTCAACATCAAGGGCCGGTGAGCTTTGTGCATGACTCCTAGCTCGGTTTGTGCACCCCAGCGCTTGGATGGTTGGGGGCTGCTGAGGGCTGGGGAACGCACACAGGAAACATTTGCGGCGCTTGGGGCGCCTGGCTGCCTCCCACGCTGCATCTGATTGGGCGGTTGATTGGGCGGTTGTGTCCTGGCGCGCAGCATCATCCGCGAGTCGGCGTGGCAGCTGGAGCTGAAGGGCGATGTGACGCGGCAGCGCCGCCTGGAGGCCGTGGACAAGCTGATGAGCGTGCTGACGCTGGTGAGCAGTCGGCTTTGGTTTGCTGAAGGATGTGTTGGCCTGCTAGTTCTAGAGGCTGTGAACAAGTCGATGAACTGGCCCACGCTGGCGAGGGCTGCATGGTTTGGCCAGTCAACACTGCAGCTGACGCCCATGTCGTGTGGGGAATCAGACACTTTGCTGCAGCCCAAGCTGTGCGCCAGATGCTGCCCAGTGCCTGCAACGCCGGCGGCCTGCTCCCTCGTTTGCAACCTGCAGGTGGTGGCGGCTGTGTTTGGCGTGCAGGCGCTGGGCCTTGATGTCAACTCAGGTGGGTGGGTGGAGTGGAGTGGATGGTTGATGCAGCAGTTGGAGGACGCCACTGGGGTGCTTCAGTTCGCCAGCTGCGTTTCAGCACCGCTTCTTGCTACTACTGCCCAGCGCCTCGGCAACACTGTCCTTCTGGCTGCTCTGCCCGGCCGCAGTGCTGGCCATTGGTGGCGTGGGTGGTCTGGCGGTGGGTCTGGCGGGCCGAGAGATCCTGGAAAACCTGTTCACCGGCCTCATCATCCTGTCATCAAACCCGTTTGAGGTGCGGCTGGTGTGGGTCGTTTGGTTGCGAACAGTTCACAATAGTGTCGCCATCTTTGGCATAACTTGCGTTGCTTGGTTCTGTGCTGCACCGGTTTGCCTGGAGGTGGGGCGTCGCCTGGAGGATGCGAGTCCCGCCTGGCTGCCTGCCCTAGCCTACAGTAGAGTTCCATTCATGGCTGTGTTCTGTCCTTTCACCATCTCGAAGGTGGGCGACGAGGTGCTGTTCCGGCCGTCCAGCGGCCAGATTGTGGAGGGCATCGTCACAGACGTGGGCTGGTACCGCACCACCATCCGCTCCTTTGAGCGGGAGATCTACAACATCCCCAACTCGGGTGAGCCTGCTGTGGCACGCCAAGTCAGACCTGCTCAGGCTGCAGGGGCTGTGCTGCCGCGGCAGCAGATGACAGCAAACAGCATGTCCCACTGCACGCCCCCGCTTGCTTTAAGCACGCATTTGCCTTGCAATGCTGGTCGTGCCTCCAGGAGCCTGACTGGCCTCCATGCCCTGCCCTGCCCCGCCCTCCTGCAGTGTTCACGCGGTCGGTGGTGCTCAACATCACGCGCAAGAACCGTGAGGTGCGCCCCAGCTGCTCTTGACACACCAGTACTGCTCAGCAGAAGCCCCGCCGACCTCCTCCCTTCTCCCCTCGCCATGCGCAAGCACAAGTACATTACGAGCTGCTAGCGCTTGGAATCACTGCTCCGGTTGCTGTGCCTCCCCTCCCCGGCCTGCAGTGGCGCTTCTACGAGTTCCTGGGCCTGCGCATCGAGGACCTGCCCAAGGCCTCGGCAGTCGTGTCCGACATCCGCAAAATCCTGCGCCAGGTGGGCAGCTGCGCCGCTTGCTGCTCGCATGAGCCAGAAGCTGCGCTGACGCGTGTTGTTGGGCAGGCACACCGCTGCATGGGAGCGGGCGTGCAAGCTGAGGCCTTTTTCTCTTGCTCACTGCGGGACCCATCAGCGGGGTTGATCCAGGAGCTGCACCGCCACGGGCTCCTGGACATGGCACTGCGTAGGTTGGCGAGCATGTGAGGGCGCACACACAGGCACGCACGTATGGCAATGCCGCACGCCCCCTGCACGCACCTGCGCAGGACCCGCGCGTGATCCAGAAGCTGCACCGCCGCGTTTTCCTGGACAAGATCACGCGCGACGAGGCCACCATCTACCTCTCCTTCTACGTGGAGTCCGCCAACAGGGACGCCTTCATGGCGGGTGAGCGGTGTGTGTGGAAACCGGCTGGTGGTGCAGGGCAGCTTGAATCGAGCCCATGCCAAAGGCCCACACAGGACAAGCTGCCGCAGCGAGCGTGCATTGTGCATTGGAGCAGGGCCGGCTGCTCGCCTGTGTGAACCACCTCCTCGCCCCCTGATCCTCCTCTCCCTCTCCCCCCTCTCCTCGCCTTGCCCTTGCAGTCAAGCAAGACCTGCTGCTGGCCTTTGTGGACTGCGTGGAGCGCAACGGCGCCAAGCTGGCACGCCAGCGGCTGCAGCTCGAGGTGGGCCGAGGGTGGCGGGAGCGGGGAATGACGTGCCCTGCTCTTGCAACCCGGGGGCCTTGGTTGCTGGCTGCTGCGTGTCTCGGTCTGCCCTGCAAACATGTGTTGCATGCCATCTAATCTTGCCCCTCCCTTTTCACCCCTCCTGCGCAGGTGCTGCCGTCGCTGCTATCACCTAGCGGCGGCATGCCGGGCAGCATAATAGACGTGCCTGCGCTGCCGCAGCCGGTGGATGTGACAGCCACCCCCGCCAGCAGCAGCGGCGGCGGTGGCGGCAGCAGCGGCGCGGGCCCCAGCAGCAGCGGCAGCAGCGGCACAGCCTCCAACATTGTGCCTGCAGCCAAGGAGGGCGGCAGCAGCAGCAGCAAAGAGGGAGGCGGCGGCAGCAAGGGTGTCACCGTCACCCTGGCCTCCACGGCAGGGGCTACGCCGCAGCAGGAGCTTGCGGCGCAAGCGGCGGCGGCCACGGCAGCAGCAGTGTTGCAGGACCCCGCCACACTCTCCAAGATTGCGGCCGCCATCTCGCCAGATGATATCATTGCCAACACGCAGTCGGCTGGGGTAAACGTACTGGCATCTTATGACCTTGTGGAGGACCCGCCTCGGTAGCAGCATGGCGTGCACGCTGCGCCTGCTGCGGTAGCAGGGCAGCTGTGACGCCTTGCCTGCTGGGCCTCCAAACCATTTTTCACGACCCCCGCCCAGCATTCTGTTTTTCCCGCGACTGACCTTTTTACCACGCCGCGCAGCGCTCAGCGCATGTCAGCGTCAGCGCACAGTTGGCACACCCTCCCTTTCCCCCTGACCCTTTTATTGACCTTGATCCCTCCAGACTGACCTTCTCACGCGGTGCCTCAGCGCCTCACGATGGTACACCCCTACACCCTTCATCTGTAAAACCCCATTCCCGCCTGCCTGAAGCATGTCGAATGTAACATGAAACATCTGGACAGCGTTGGGCAGAGTAAGCAGGACGTACAAAAGGATGAGCTGAGTGAGCGGTGAAAAGCTGGGCAGGCAAGAAGCAGGTCAGGAGCAAGTGCGGAGCGCTAAGCAGGGCCAGGGTAGTGTGCCGGGCACTAGGCGGGGCATGTTACGCACACGGGTGCATTCAAGGGTCAAGGGTGGAGTGACGGCTGGGAGGGCTGAGGGTACTGCTGCTTGGCAGCTCCTTGGGATGGATGTGTTGTATATTGCGTGTTGCCGCAGGCTCAGCGGGGCGGGCTGTCGTCTCCCTGAGCAAGGACGGGGAAGGCCTGCAGGGCAAGGTGCAGAGGGGAGCGGGCCAGCGGCTGATGAGTCGACAGCGCAGAAGCCCCTGCCCGAGCCGCGCAAACATCTCGAGCGTCAAGCCTCCAGGCCTGGCCCCCGCTGCGTGAGCCCCGCACATCCCATGCGAGCCAGGCCAGCACCCACCTTGAGCCCCACTTTCAGGTCCTGTTGCTGCAGGTCCGAAGACCGCGCCGAGAAGAAGGTGGCCTGCGGGGCGGCAGCGGCAGCAAGAGAGCACAGTGAGTGGAAACATCCACAAGCAGCTCGCAGCTTGCCGGCTGCACATATGCACCCCGCAGCCAGAGGCCACCATCCGCGGCATTGAAGCGAGGCCACGACAGCGACGCACAGCATGCGCCGGGCTGGGCAATGCAGCCGCAGAAGCTCACCAGGCTGAAGGAGGAGCGGCGCGACTGCAGCTCGTCGCCAGGCACGGCATACGCGTCGCCCCGCGCGCTGGCCCGCTCGCCCTCCCCGCGCCCGCCGCGGCTGCTGGCG
>RRZL01000082.1:1827570-1838353 GCA_006782975.1 Chlorella sp. Dachan | reverse complement strand
CAGCGCGCCGCCGCCGCCGCCCGCCGCCTCTGCCGCCTGCAGCTGCAGCGAGGCCAGCCAGGCCAGCGCGCGCTGCTGCATGGCCGCCACCAGGCGCAGCGCATTGGAGTGCAGCCACTCGCTGGTCAACGCCTTGGACTCGGCCAGGCGGCGGTCAACCAGCGGCTCGTATGAGGCAACCAGCGGCTGGAACCAGCGCAGGTACACGTACTGCGCGCCAGCCAGGTCTGCGGCAGGTGGGGGGGCGACTAGTGAGAGGCAGGGCGGTGAGAAGGAAGGGAACGGAAGGAAGGCTGGGTGGCGCAAGCGAGAGACGCGCATGGAAGGCGAGCTGTGGCACCGGCTAGCGGCAACACCCAAGGCGCACCGTTTGCCCACAGGTAGACAGCTAGTGCCAGCTTGGCCTCATAATAGAACGGGACCTGCGAGCAGCGCAGCAGGCGGTGCAGGACAAGTGGTTGCCGGCCAGGTGCGCTCGAGGGTGCACAACCGCTAGCTGCAGCTGCTGCGCCAGCACCCACATGCCACCGCAGCAGCATGACGGTCCCCCTGCAACAAGGCAGTGCACCTGCACCCAGCAGGGCCCTCACCCAGAAGAGGAAGGTGTCGAGCACCGGCTGCACAGCGGTCAGCGCCGCCATGAGGCACCAGTAGCAGCACCACTTGCGCAGCAGCGTGTCGTTGGCACGCGTGGCCGGCAGCTGCACCACCTTGAAGGTGCGGTAGGCGGGGTACACATAGCCCAGCACCTGCCTGCGGCGCGGAAAGGTGCGAGGGAGGAGAAGAGCGGCGGCGGTGAGGTAGGGTTTGGCGGCGGCGGCGCAGCGGCGGCTGCCACCAACGGGCCGCAGCGCGCTGCAGCGGCGCCCCCGGTCTGCGGCATGCGTCTGCCTACGAGCTGGCGGCCGGCTGGGAGCGCGTCGTTGCTGCTGGGCGCCGTGTGGGGGCAACAACGGCGGCTGGGGCCTCCCCTCCCCCTCAGCTGGCATCCAAACAACGGCTCGAGTCATGAGCAGGCGCTCACAGTGCTATTCGGCACGTAAAGTCCCCCAGCATCGTCGGCTCTCCTTCCAAGGCCTTGCCAGCAGGCTGTGGCGAGTCCCGCGGCGCCCTGGTGCAGAGTATGAACCGAGCAATGCAGCTGGGGTGTGGACAGGCCCGGACGCGGCTCTCACATGCAAGTCCAGCAGGCGGCAGCGGGCGGCAGCGAGCAGCGGCGCCAAGCGCATGGCATCCGCACGGAAGCTTATATGTTAAACATTCGGTGCCAGCACATTGCAGTGGCTAATAAATGGGGCTCATTCACCGCTGCAGCCCCACTGCTGCCGCCGTCTGCTGCTCCTGCGCGCCGCTGCTGGCCGCCTCTCCTGCCGCCGCTTCGCCTGCCGCCACTGCTGCCTCGCCACCTGCTGCCTCTCCCTGCTGCTGCTGGTGCATGAGCTGCGTGAGGCTGGTGAAGATGCGCTTCTTCTTGGCGGAGCGAGGGGCCGTGAAGCTGCGGGTTTGTGAAGCGGGGAAGGAGGCATGTGGTGTGTCAGCAGCAGGTTGTGGCCACAAGCATGAATCATACACGCCCCCACGGCTTCCCCAAGACAGCACTGCTGGCATGGTGCGTCCTGCACACCGTTACGCCGCTGCAGCTAGAGCCGGCAGGAGAGGCATGCCACCCCGCCATACCCGGCCCAACATCCCTCACCTGCGGGGGTCCTTGCGGTCGGTGAGGGGCCAGCGGGGGCGCAGGTCCAGCCACTCGCCGTCCGCCACCTCGGCGGATGCGGGCGGCGGCTCCATCAAGCCCAGCTGGTACCTGCGGGTGGCAAAGAGTGGTGTGCAAACGCAGTGGCATGGGTGTCCATGATGTCACGTTCGTGACGCCGCAAGCAGGATTTGGCACCTCTCCCCTCGTTCGATCATCCATGCATACTCCCAACCCAACACCAGCCCGTGTCCACACTCACCGCTCCATGCCGGCCCACGCCACCATGACGCCATTGTCGGTGCACAGCCGGGGTGGCGGGCAGACCAGGCGCAGGCCCGCCGCATCCGCAATCGCCGTCAGCCGGCCGCGGATGTATTGGTTACTGGCCACACCGCCCGCCACAACCAGGTGCCGCACCTGTGGCAGGGTGGGTTACAGGCGCGACGGTGATGTGAGGCAAAGCAGGCAAGCAGGTAAGCCATTGCGAGGCGCCAACCAGCTGGCCTCTTTGCCACGGCACACCCTTCTTTGCCACGGCACACCCTTCTTTGCCACGGCACACCCTTCTTTGCCACCATGGCAGGCCCCTGCCCCAGCCACACCCCGCCCTACGCCCACCTGCGGGTGCGACTCCGCCACCCAGCCCACCGCCCGGCGGCAGCGCTCCTCCAGGTGCGCCACCGCCACGCGCTGGAAGCTGGCCGCAATATCGGCGCGCAGCTGGCGGTTGGCCTCTGCGGGAGAGCGCCGGGGACGGAAACGGGTGGCTGGGTGGCAGGGACGTGGGCCACAGCAGGCAGAGCGCTTGCAAGGCTGTTCGTGCAGCGGCAGGCAGACTGTTCGGCAGGCCTCACAGCTACATTGCATATGACATTTGTACCTCCCACACGCCAGCAGCATTAAACCGTCGCCACACACACCGCACAGACCCCCTCCTCACCTGTGGGCTCGGGCGCCTGGTCCTCTATTGCCAGCCGCACCGCAGTCTTCAGCCCCGCGTAACTGAAGTCGCATGTGGGCCGCCGCTGCAGGCAGGCGGCGCATGTGCAGTTCCCAGGTGAGCATGGCACGGCCAGAGCTCCCTCTGCTGCAGGTACAGCTGTGCAGCCTGTGCAAATGCAACCGCTACCAAGCAGCAGCCCAAGCGCCCTCAAGGCCCCACAGCAGCACAGCACACCATCCACACCACCGCACGCAAACAAAAACAGTGCAGCCCCACCTGCATGGGTACAGAGAAGGGCAGGGCGCGGGGGTCACCCTCCCGGGCAAACGCCTCCAGCGCAGCGCCGCCCGAGGGTTTCAGGTCCAAACCCAGCAGCCGGGCCACCTTGTCGTACGCCTCACCTGAAAATAAGGGCAAAAACTAGAGGGCAAGCTGAGCGGCGCGGCATGGCGGCTGATGCACACACGGCTGGGAGCCCTCAACCGCACTCGATGCAAGCGGCTGCCGGCGACAGAGCACACAGAGGCGCACACGCCCAGGCAGATCTGGGCGGAAACGTGCCGGCCGCCAGCTCACCCAGCGCGTCATCCAGCGTGGTCCCCAGCTGCGTGTACTGCCCAATGCCCTCCACCAGCAGCAGCAGGTTGTGGCCGCCGGAGATGAGCAGACACAGGAAGGGGAACTCCACCGCTGCATCTGCCGCTGCCGCCTCCACTGCTGCCGCCGCCGCGCTTGCTGCTGCGTCGGAAGCAGGTCTGGCCGCTGGCGCAGTGCCCGCTGCGTGCTGCTGCTGCTGTGCCGCCTGCTGCTGCTGCTGCTCAAGAGCTGCCGCCTCTGCTGCAAAGCGTGTGGCCCCCAGGCGGGCCACCAGCGCATGCGCCTCCATGTGGTGAACGGGAATGAGCGGCAGGCGGTGGGCGGCCGCCAGCTGGCGTGCCTTGAGCACACCCACCTGCACAGCGGGCGGCGGAGGGGGCTTACAGCGGCTAGTAAGGGCAGGCAGGCAGCAGCAGGTGCACCAGGTCGCCAGTCGTCAACTTGGAGCACAAGCAGCCACGAGCACACGCACGGCTGCCGCCATTCAGCACAGCACAGCTTCTGCGCACACTGGGAGCCACACCCTCCCGCCACAGGGTGCCACACTTGCAAGCACCCCACCGGCTGCCGCTGCTGGGCTCACCCGCAGGCAGAGGCTGAGGCCGGGCCCAATGGTGACCGCCACTGCATCCAGCTGGTCGGGCCGCACGCCTGCCGCCGCCAGTGCCGCCTCCACGCATCCGTCAATTGCGGCCTCATGCGCCTCCTGTGCCAGCTTGGGCACAACGCCGCCCCAGGCTGCGTGGATGTCGGCTTGGCTGGCCAGGCTGTCGCCCAGCACCCGCCCGGAGGATGTGACCACCGCCACGCCGGTGTCGTCGCAGCTGCTCTCGATTCCCAGGATCAGGGCTGGCCGGGTGAGTGGCGGCTGCGTGGGCTGCTGCTCAGCCTGCTGCTCTGGCTGCGGCGGGCGGGCTGCCGCGGCAGCAGTTGCCACCGCGCCGCCGGCGTCGCTGGCAGCGGCGGCAGCGGCGGCGGCGCCGCGGGAATGCTGGGGCCCACTGCATGCACGTGGGGCTGCTCTCCTCGCTGCCGCCAGCTGCCGCAGGCCCAGCAGGACCCGGTGGGGGACGGCCAGCCGCATACGCAAGTGCGTGCTCAGCGCTGGCGCCGGGGCAGGGGCTGCTGGGCTCGGTCAAATCGATGTGAGCACAAAGCACGCTCAGCTGCGGGCGAATTGGCTCAGGACCGCATGGAAGACCCTGCCGCCGTGGCAAAATTAACTAGTGGAAGAGCCGCTTCGCCAGTGGGCAAAACAAGGCGACACGGCACCCGTAGGCTGCACTCCCGCAGGGTCGGGATGGACGGGCGTGGCCTGGTTGGGGCAGGCCTCCGCCCGACAACACACTAGCACAAGCGAGGGGCTCCCTCCCCTGGCCTGAGCACCGATGGAGGGGCGGGGTGGCCAGTTCCCGGGCGATCAGGCAGGCAGTGCGCCTGCAGCCGGGGCGGCGGCGCCTCCCGCCGGCCACCCGGCCATGGCGCCGCCGCTCACTGCCAGCGGCGTGGACATTTGGGCCCTGCTCGAGCGCACCAAGGCGTCCATCAGCCAGTCCGAGCCCAAGCCACGGCTGGATGCGTTGGGGCTGTTCAGGGCCAGCATTGTGAGGTGAGCAGGCACATGGGTACCGCCGTCGCTGCACCATGTCGCAGGCGGCCATGTCACAGCGGACCGTGCTGGCCGCGCGGCCTTGGAACCTTGAGCAGACTTTCGCTTGTGCCTGCTGTTAGTGCCATGCCTGCGCCTTGCCAGGCTGGCCATGGCAGCGCTGAATATCCTGGCTGCACCAAGTGCCCTTGGCCACCCCTACCCTCGCTGTCCAAGTGTCGGTGCCGTCCCATGCCGCACGGCGGCTTGCAACCTGCCCCCATGCCCGCTGGCTGCCCCCATGCCCCGCACTGCTGCCGTTCCCTGGCTGCCATGCAGGGAGTACAACATTGTGGAGTCACCCGAGAATGACGCCACCCTGACAAGCATTGTAGCCGAGGCGTGGGCGGGGCTGCGGCCTGACGAGCGAGCCCCGTTTGAGGCCCGGGCGGCCCAGGATGCGGCACAGTTTGCAGAGGAGCTGCGGGTCCACAAGGAGATGCTGGCAAGTAGCTGCCGGGATGCTGTGTATCTGTGCATTGGCTGCAGCAAACTCCTTCTATATCACCCTCGAAACCTGTTGCAGGTGGCCCTGAGACCCTGTTGCCCATGGTCGCCGTTGGTGCCGCCGCCCGTGTGCGCGCCATTCAACACAGTTGCGCCCTCCATTGTCTGTGCACCGCAGATCCAGTACGAGCACCTGAAAGCATTGGCTGAGGCGAAGGGCATTGGTGCGCCACCACGGGGGAGCGGCGCAGCCGTGCCGCCGCCGCCCAAGCAGCAGCAGCAGCAGCAGCAGCACCCACGGCTGCCACCAGCATCACAGCCTGGTGTGTTGCACCATGCCCCGCAGCAGCAGCAGCAGCGGCAGCAGCTTGTTGCCCCGCCCCACGCTCCCTTTCCGTCACAGCAGGCACAGCAGCAGGTACAGCAGCGCACTTGGCAGCAGGCTCCACAGCAGCAGCAGGCGGCTCCTCCGCAGCGTGCGGCGGCCCCGGCACAACTCGCCCTGCCACCGCAGGCAGGGCAGCTGCAGCGGGCGGCGCAGGCTGCTCGCCAAGCGGCGGCTGCCTCTGCCGCCGTTGTGGATCAGCAGGCCACAGCTGTGGCAGGGCTGGAGCAGAAGCTACGCGTGCTGGAAGGGGCGTACAAGGTGCAGTTGAAGGGCGCTGAGGATGCCTTCGCTCACTTCCCAGCCCCTCTGGGCACCGCCCTGCTGGCGCGGTCCAAAGAGGCGCTGGCCAGCAATTACCAGCAGCAGCGCTCGAAGCTGCAGCAGGAGGTGCAGCAGGCGGAGGCGGCAGGCAAGGCGGCCAGCCGCGCTCAAAAGCAGCAGCTAACCGAGGCGGCGGCAGCGGAGAGGCAGCTGCAACTGCTCCTGCAGCAGCAGCAGCAGCAGCAGCAGCAGCAGCAGGGACTGGGTCGCCAAGCATTGCCGCAGCTGATCCGGCCGCAGCCAGTGCGGCTGCAGCAGCCGCCCGCGGCGCTGGGGCCATACCAGCAGCAGCCTGGGAGCAGTCTGCAAGCGCAGCAGATCCAACCAGCGCTGCAGCCCTTGCACAGACCGCAAGTGCAGCTGCCGGGGCCCAGCGACCAGGCTGAGCAGGCAGAGGCGCCGCCTGTCAAGCTGCCCAAGGGCGTGCCTGCCACGGTGGGTGGCATAGCTGACCTATTGGGTGAAATGATGATGCATGGCAGGTCGCCGTGCATGCTGAGAAATGGTCGCCCACGCTGCAACCAGCTACATGGTGCCTGCCTGCTGCCCTCTCCCCGTCGCACAAATCGAGCCGGCATGTCAGGTCATGACAGCACGCGCGTGCCTAATGCGCACCTGCTGCCCCTGCTCCTCCCCATCCCATCTCATCCCATCCCACAGATCGAGATCTACTGCCAGAACCTCACGGGCACGATGGATGTGCTGGCGCAGACGGTGGTGTGCCACTGCGATGAGTGCTCCAAGCTGCCACACAGCGAGCGGGTGTGGACCTGCCCACAGGTGGGTGCCGCAACACGGGCCGCAACGTGTCGTACGTTCTTGGCATCTTCCGGCATGCTGCAGCGTGCCGTTGTTGCGTGGCATGCTTGCGAACACTGGGTCCCCAAGCAAGATGCTTGCCCAGTGGCCCCCTGCTCAGTCGCTGTCAATACCGTGGTGCTGTTGCAGTGGGAGTCGCACGCGGGAGCCTACTCAGCCAAGAAGTGGAAGACGTCCCTTCGGGTGGGCGCTTCTGCAGGGGCTGAGTGTGTAGCAGGGTCGGGCACGTCTGTGGGCGGTATATAGGTGCCCGGGTGGGGTGGAGACGCCCAGACGCAGTGGAAGGGCAGGGTGCCAAGCCATCATTCAAGGGAGCGTGCTGCACACCTGCGACTCTGTGCACCCCTCGGCGCATTTTCCCCTGCACTGCTCACGTGCCCCGATGCCTGCAGGTGCGGCCCGGCGGCGCCCCCGGTGTGTCAATTTACGGCAACGGCATGATGGTGCGCTCGGCGCTGCTGCACTGATGTCGATGCTGCTGCACTTCTGGTCACCATCTGCTGCCATGTGCCGCTGATGCAAGCTGGCTGTGCGGCAGCGCCTGTGGGTTGTCATGCCGCTGGAATGTGCCGAGCAGGCCTGTTTGTGAGCTGTGTTATATCCCTCCCTCGTCATCTTTCAGGTCTTTAAGTGGCTTGAGGCCAACAGGGTCAACTTCAGTCGGGGCCACGGCGGTGGCCCACCCATGAAGTCAGTATGGGTGGCTGGAATGTGGGACAGCGAAACGCTGCGGCCATCTCCTGCCTAGGCGTGGCTGCTCAGATGTGCTGGGTGGTTGCTGTGCACATGGTGCACACCGGGGGACTGCCCGCACTGTCCAGCCGCACCTGCTGCCCCCATGCATGCCCTGCCCGCCCACCCCTATTCCTTAGCAGGGTGGCCCGACCAGTGTCGGATGAGGGAGCGCAGCAGCAGCAGCCGGTGAAGACGTACGCCTCCGAGCGCCTGCAGGTGGGCAGCTGGCTTGTCGCGCAGATTGACATGCGCACCACGCGCAAATGTGCCCCACTGCGAGGTGGGAAGCATGCGCTGCACGGTGTGGGCATGAACACACCAGAACGCAACATTTCAGACAGGAAGCTGCCATTCCATTCACTTCTCCCCACCTCAGGAGCGGCGGCGGCAGGAGCAAGAGCGCGAGGAGCGTGAGCGGCAGGCGGCGGCAGCAGCAGGTCGGGCAGCGCGGGAGGCAGGTGCGGACGAGCTGTGGCATGAGCAAGTTGGGTGGTTTGGTGGCCGCTGGGGTTTTCCTGCACGCGGTAGCTTTGATGGCAGCACCAAGTACATCATCGCTGCCTTGATGTGACCCTGCGGTGGTCCTCTGCCGTCCGCTACCCCAACTGGTTGTCCGCCGCCGGTCCTTTCCGCTTGCAGCCCGAGCGCACAGGGATGGCTGGCCTCGACAGGAGCGGGCAGCGTTCCACGGCGGCGGCGGCGAGCGGGATAGGCAGCGCCCATGGATGGACGTGCAGCTGGGTGCGCTCCTGCTGGGGCCGTTGGCTGCTGGCTGCTGGCTTGTGTGCTGCTGCCCCCAGTGGCCGCAGCAGGTGCTTGGAAATCGGATGGCATTGCACGTTGTCCATTGCGACAGCCAGTCACAACTCCAGTCACCTGTGTGCCTGCCTGCAGGCAACTTTGAGCCCATCCATGTGCGCTACAGCGGCGAGCGCTGCTGCGTGTGCGACGTGGAGGGCGACTTTGACTTTGACCAGCTGCTGTGCTGCGACCTGTGCGGCCTGGCGGTGCACCAGGCGGGTGTTGGGCAGTGAGCGTTGGGTGCTGCCCACACGGCTAATGATCAATGATGGTTTAGGGCAGTCTGCCTTGGGCGATGTGTGAAGCACATGCGCAGCACAGCCTGGAACGTGTTGTTGATGCGTCGCATGCCCGTGTGCGTGCCTCCCAAGCCGCCACTGCATGGTCGGTTTTGGGGGTCGCAAGGCTCTGACTGACACGTTCACATCACCCGCTTTTGCAGAGCTGCTACGGCGTGATGGAGCTGCCGGGCCCAGACGAGATGTGGCTGTGCCGTGCCTGCGAGCTCAAGGAGGAGGGAGGCCCGCCGCCACAGGTGCAGTGACGCTGGCCATGGCCACGGGGCGCGTTTGGGAGGCGGCCTGTGCATTGAGCACCTACACCTAGCGAGGGAGACGCGCCGTGAGTGATGTGGCGGCAGTCTGCCCACCCATGCCCGCCGCAGTGCTGTGTGTGCCCCTGCACCGGCGGCGCGCTCAAGCCGACCACCGTGCCCGGCGCGTGGTGCCACTCCGCCTGCCAGCAGTGGATCCCAGAGGTGGGGTGGGGAGGTGTGGAAGCCGCATGGCTCGGTTAGGCGGCACTTTCGGATGATGTTGTTGAGAGCCGGAGGCGCGGAACAGCATGCATGTCATACTGAGGACCCCTTCCCTCCCGCTCGCCACACATCACGGTGCTGCGTGTGCGCCGCACAGTCATCTCGTGCCCTCCCAGCCCAGCCCAACCTACTCAGCTCGCTCTCTGCTCTGCGCCTGCAAAGCACTTGTCTTGCTTGTCCACCCTGCCCCCCACAGATCACGGTGCTGGATGTGCATCTCCAGGAGCCGGTGGACTTTTCTGCCATTCCCAAGGACCGGTGGGACCTGGTGTGCTGCGTGTGCCGGCAGCGCATGGGCGCCAAGATCCAGTGCGCCTACAGGGACTGCTGCACCGCGTACCACCCGCTCTGCGCGCGGCTGGCGGGTGAGGGGCGGGTTAGGAGGGAGTAGGGGCTGTTGTTGGGTGGGTGGGACCGGCGTGGTGGGTGAGCAGGCTCTGGGCAGGCTCTGGGTGGGCAATGGCAGGGTCGCAGCTGGGGCAGTTGTGAGGGGGAACAGGGCTCAGGGCCGGCTGCGGCAGGGTGCGATTTTGCGAATAGGCACGCGCCGAGACCCGCATTCCGCCTGATCAGCTGCCAAGTGTGCTGGCTCTGAACAGGCTTCCTGATGGAGATTCGAGACGGCCCTGGCGGCGAGGACAGCCCCATGGTCTTTCTCTCCTACTGCGCCCGCCACGCCAAGCCGCAGCCCCACCTGTCCGGTGGGTGGGGGTCGGGAAGTGCAGCAGCCCCGCATGGTGGAGTGTTGTGGCATATATGCAGGCAGAGCCTTGAGGCAGAGGGTTTGCAAACAGACCGGCAGCGCCTGTTCGCAACAGCGCAGTGGCCGTACCGCCACCTAGCAGCCCAACCCTCGCACTGTCGCACGCCAAACAACCTTGTCCAGGGTGCCGCCTGGTGAGTGAGAGCGAGGAGCGAGGAGACCTGCCGGAGCCTGGCGATGCTCTGGAGGGGCCTGGGCTGGACAATGGGCAGCCGTACGCGCTGCCGCCCCAGGTGTGGTTTGGATGGGGTGTGGATGCAGCGTGCAATAGCTAGCGGGCCTGACCACTGCTGACATGGCTTGGAGGCCGCGTGCGACAACTAAAACCCGTGGGCCAGGATTGTGCCAGGTCAGTTTGCGTTACTCACCAAAAGTGTTGCTCACCCCCTGCAGGCGCCGCTGCCGGCTTGCCCAGCGGGCGCAGCGCGTGCAATGCCCCTGCGCCGCTCCCTCTTACAGCAGGGCTGCAGCAGTTCCAATGATGGCAGCCGCGGCAATTGGTGGATCCCTGGCCCGCCGCCGGCCGCAGAGCCACCCAGGAAGCGGCAGCGGGTGGGGCCTGCCATGCCAGGTGGTGCCCATGCAGCGGGCGGCAAGAGCCCTGCCGAGCGGATCCGAGAGGCAGAGGAGGAGGCGGCAACAGAGGAGGCAGCAGCAGCGGCGGAAGCAGAGGAGGAGCAGGGGCAGTGTGCTCAGCAGCCAGGCAGCCCAGCTGCAGCAGCCTCAGCAGAGGTTTCAGCAGGCGAACTGCACGCGGACGGCGCACCTCAGCACGGGCGCAGCGGAGGGCGGTGGGGCGGGCGCG
>RRZL01000082.1:1816743-1827563 GCA_006782975.1 Chlorella sp. Dachan | reverse complement strand
GGGGCGGGGGCGGGGCAGGGGCCGGGGCCGGGGCAGGAGCAGCGATGTGGAGAGAGAGAGGGACTCGGTGCCTCCTTCGGACAGTGAGGAGGAGGCCAGCGATGTGGAGCTGGTGAGCCCAGGGTTGCTTGCCTGGTGTGCCTAGCAAAAGGACACCTGCCCTGTTTGGCTCTGTGCCCCTGCGGCTGCTGTGGAGGTTGGCTGCATACCAGGCACTGCAGCTGGGTCCCCTGCACTGCTGAGCTGAGCACAGGCTTGATGCTGCGTGCTTCTGCCACAGGTGGACCTGCTTCCGCTGCCTGCTGGGGTGCCGGAGCAGATTCCCATTGTGTGCAACGGGCACGAGGCTGTCATGCTCCTGCGCAGCCAGGTGCGGCCAGCCTGACGCAGGATATAGGGGCAGCCCTGCAGTGCGCGGGCAGCTCGTGTGCGCTGTGCACCCGCGTCTTTGCCCCAGGTCGTTCCAACATTGCAGCGTGTGTTATTGCTGTACCTTCAGGTTGCCTCGTATGTTTTCCTCTCCCTGCAGCGTGTGGTGTACGAGGGCAAGCTGTTCAAGGCCGCCGAGTTTGAGGAGATGGCCGGCAGGGCAAACGCCAGGGTGCGCAGGGAAGAGAGAGCGAGGGTGGGCGTGAGCAGCTCGCCGTGGCAGCCTCACAGCTGCTGCGAAATACAACACAGCCAGGGAAGGACATGTGTGGCCTGCAGCTACACATCTGGTCTGTAGGCGGCGACGCAGGTTGAGGCGTGAGCCGTGCTGCGACATCGGTGTTGGTTGCATGGAGCCAACAGCAGCGAGACTTGCCCCCGCCCTGCTTTTGTCTGGCGCAGAAGTGGCGGCAGTCGCTGTACCACGTGGCACCGGACGGCAAGCGCACGGTGTGTGGCACGGGAGCATGGGCAGCACGCAGGGAGCATGCGGGGATGTCTGCAGCAGGTGCAGCTGGTTGCAAGCTGAAGGCGGGACGCACACCACTGAGGTGCCACCACACCGTTGAGGTTACTTGCTTGGAGTCACAAGTAGCGCTATAACGGTTCATACACTGCTAACTGCTTCCCCGCTCTGCCCAACCGCAGATGATGTCCGTCTGGCTGGCGCGGCACGGCCTGGACCGCAGGACCATGGCTGACTTGTCCCGCAATGCGCACCAGCTGGCGGCATGGCACCGGCACACCCAGCGCCATGGTGCGTGGGATGCCGGTGGGAGGACGGAGTTGAAGGTGCTCGGGCCCTGTGCAGGCTGCCGCGGTTCCCAAAAGCAACCAGCGTCCTGGCTGGGTTCAAGCCAGCCGCAAGGATGCAGCCCTGCCTGCCTGCCCGCACCTGCAACCCGTATTGGATGCTGCCCATACCTGCAGTGGAGGGGCTGCTTGAGGAGATTGTGCAGTCGGTGGAGGCTGACGAGGCACCAGCCGGCGCCGCCCAGGCTGCGGGCGGCGCCACTCCCAATGGCACTGCTGTGCGGGCAAATGGGCGGGCGCAGCAGGGCGCACAGCCGGCAGCGGCAGTGGAGGTGAAGGAGGAGCCAGCTGAGGATGCAGCAGCGGGCGCCCAGCCAACTGGCAATGGAGTGCCACCGCAGGTTGAGCGCTTGTCTACTTGGATCTGGGAAGCCATGCACCGTAGCAAGCAGCAGCCTGAGATAACAGCAGCGGCAGCAGGGCAGCAGCAGCAGCGGCAGCCAGCGGCCGCCAATGGCACTGCCGCAGAGCGACCGGCGGCAGCTACATTGCCGCCCAAGTCGCCGCATCGAGGGGCAGCCCCCAACAATGGCGTTGCAGCGCAGATGCAGGTGCCAACCAATGGCAAGGCGGCCGCTGCTGGACAGGGGAGCGCAGGTGCGCCCAGCGAAGAGTGCGTCACAGGGCAGACGGCGGCAGCTGCAGCAGCCATCCAGCAGCAGGTTGCTGGCTTGCAGCACGCGCTCGCAGCAGCCTCGCAGCAGCAGCAGCAGCTAGAAGAGGACCAAGAGGCTGGGCAGCAGCCACCACTCGGCAGTCCCCAGGCGGCGGCAGCTGCAGCCGACTTATGCGGGCCGGGCAACGGCTTGCTGGGCCAGAAGCGCTTGTTAGAAGCAATCAGCGAGGGCAGCGGTGGGGCAGAAGTGCCCCCTAGCAGCCGGGCACGACTCAGCGACAGCAGCGGCGGCGAGGAGGGCAGCGGTGGAGGGCCAGGTGCGAGCACTGGCCAGGCGTGCTTTGAGCATGCAGGGTTATGCTGCGCGGGCCTGCTGCATCGCTTGGTTGCCGCCATCAAGACCCTTGTGGCATCGCTGCCCCATGCATGCCTCACTCCTGTGCTGCTGCCCCCCCGCCGGCGAGCCAGGCGGCTTCAGCGTAGCAGGCATGCCGGCGGCTGCGCTGGAGGGAGCGTGGTGCCGTGTGTACTGGCCGGAGGAAGACGCCTGGTGAGGCAGGGGATGCCACCCACTGGTGCCACCCACTGGCGATGGTTGAAGTGATGGGTGTAGCTGCCCTCGATCCTTTGGCCGCCCACCGCATACGCGCACTTGCACACAGTCTCCAATCTCCTGCCATCGCATCAAAACCTGCAGGCTGGACTGCCAGGTGCGGGAGTTTGCGGCGCAGGAGGGCCTGCACCGCGTGCTGTACGAGCGCGACTTGGAGGTGGGGGGAGGGGAGGGGCTCGCCGGGGCGCAAGTGGTGGCTTGCCTGGTGGCGGGTTGGGTATTTTTCCAGTGCACTGGACTGCGCCAACATGCAATGAAGGCAGTGCAAACCAACTCGTTTGGCGTGCTCCCTGACCCGCTGCACTTATCTTTGGACTGCCCACGCCGCAGGACGAGTGGCTCAACTTCCGGCAGGAGCACCGGCTGGGTCGCCTGCAGCTGCTGCCTGGGCCCGATCGATCCTCCTGGCCGCCGCACCCGCCCCGCCCTTCCAACCCTGAGGCCCTCGTGCCAATTGACGAGGCGGAAACCGAGGCTGGAGCTGGTGGCAGCAGCAGCCGCGGCGGCGGCAGCGCGGCGGCTAGTGAGTCATGGACGGCAGAGGATGACGAGGAGGAGGAGGATGGTGCAGGCGGCGGCAGCAGCAGACGCAGAAGCCGCGGCAGTGCAGGCGTGCACCTAGTGGTGGGCGTGCTGTGCGGCAACCTGCAGGTGCGGGGTGGGGGCGCAGGGTGCGGAATGAGATGGGGGGTGGTGTGATGGCAAGCAATGCTTGGTTATTCCTGGAGCTTTTGGCAGGTGGGANGCGGCCAGGCTTCGAATACTTTCTTGGCCCAATGTGTTCCCTGGCTGGCTCTCCGTTGCTCACTGGCTCACGACCCCACATGGCAGGCCACATTTGATGCGGGGACGATGATGGTCACGCTGCGTAGCGGGCAGCGGGTCACTCCCAGGGAGTTTGAGCGCCTCTCAGGCAGGCCCCAGTCCAAGGTGGGTGCAAGGGGCAGCCTGGCACAGGGCAGTTTGGGCGGGGCAGTGGCTGCTGAGCTGCCATGGGAGCGAAGCAGGCACACTGTTGGCGCAGGTGCACATGCCTGCTGCATCTGTGCAACAGCTGCACCGTGCATTGGCAAGACGTGGCCCCTCGCTTGCCTGTGTGCGCGCAGAAGTGGAAGTGGAGCATTCGGGTGGACAAGGGCGGCGGCGTGCCGGGGGTCACCCTGCAGGCAAGCCAGGCTGTCTCTGGGCCGTTGTTGCTACAAGCTGTGGTGCTGCCCACATGGCATATTTCGCACGTCCTGGTTGGGCCCTGGCATGCATGGCAGCTGAGCCAACTGGATCTTTGCGCAGCACCACCAAGGACAAGGGGCCGTCGAAACCCTTCTCTGCATGTCGTCACCCTCCCACCTGCTGCGGCAGGACTGGCTGGAGAGCCATGGGCTAGATGCATCTTCCGCCCTGCGCCCCCGCTCCTCCACTCTGGAAACCATGCATCGGCGGCAGCAGGCAGCAGGCGGGCACGGCAGCAGCAGCGCAGCCGTGGCAGCAGCGGTTGGCGGCCACGTGGCGGCGCCCGGCATGCAAACCTGGCAGCAGCAGGCGGCACAGGGTGAGGTGCAGCAGGCGGGGGCAGCGGGAGCGGCGCGCCGCAGAGATGGCAAGCGGGCATATCTGAGGGCACTGCCACAGCTCGCCACAGCGGGTCCGCTGCCGCGCCAGGTGAGGCACCTTGCCTGCAAGCTTGCGAGGCGTTGCTTGCCAAGCGTTGCCTGCCATGTTGCTTGGCCATGCAAGCTTCCGCTCGCTCCCGGTGCAACCTCCGTACTGTTCAGGCTGGCCGTGTTGCTGACTCAACTGGCTCTCCCCACCTCCCTGCGGCAGCTGCAGGAGGTGCCGCTGTCCCGCTGCTGGAGGCCAGAGGACTGGGCGGCTCACCGCCTGCGCCAGGCGGCACGTGCAGCGGCGGCAGCAAGCAGTGGCACCGCCCGCCCCAGGCGGGCTGCTGACCTGGCTCCAGTGGTTGCCACCAACCCGGCTGCGTATGCAGACTCTCTGGCGCCGCAGGTGCGTGGTCATGCGTGATTCGTTTGGCTGCCTTGCTTCAACTACTTCAGCCGGAACCGACCCAGATGAGGCAGCTGTATGGCTGCATGTGCTGCTGTTCAGGGATCCGCCAGTAAGTGTGACATGCTCCGCCTGCACGTTCAGCGCGTCGCTGTGGCTGCTGTGTACCACTGCAGGTGTCGCTGGGGCCCGGCGTGCACGATGACCATCCGCTGAGCGTCAAAGATAAGCTGGAGGTGCGGCTGCGCACATCGCATGCTGTGGATGGCGCCCTGCGCTTGCGTCTCCTACGCTTGCCACTGAGCAGGCGCGCGTCTGCTCCCTGCCTCTGCCCGCACCCTCCATTCCCCCCGCCCCACTCCTCCACTGCCCCACAGCTGTGCCACGCCACCGAGCACGCCCGCATCGCGTTTGGCAAGAGCGGCATCCACGGCTGGGGCCTGTTTGCGCGGGCGCCCATGAAGCAGGACAGCATGGTCGCCGAGTACAGGTACGGTGCATTGTGTGCAGCAGGCTGTGGGTTGCCGTCCCCTGCATGTGATTGAGGGGGTGGCACGCTTTGTGATGGCCACTGCTGCTTAATGCGAGGCCAGCTACAATGTCTTCGGCAGTCCAGAAAGTTCGTGCAACAATGTTGCTGGCAAATCAAGCGGGTGCCCGCCCTGCTGCAGGGGCGTGCTGCTGCGGGCCAGCGTGGCAGAGGCGCGGGAGCGGCGGTACCGCGCACAGGTGGGCTGTTGGCCGAGCCTGCTTGCGTTCCAGACTCGTCCCAACTGCGTGCAAGCCAGGGGTTGGTGGTAAAAAAGGCACTCCTGTCGTTCCGTGTCGGTGCATTGCCTGTGCCAGGCGGGCACGCGAGCCAGCCTTTGCTTTGCTGCTGCTGGCATGCTGGTCTGGCACGAGCCGCCTGGCCACACCGCCCTCCGGCAAGCCTGCAGGGCGCGACTGCTACGCTTTGTTGGCGCTGGGGGACCAGCACCCTGCCGCTTGGCACCTCTCAAAGCGTGACTCGCCTTCTTCTCTCGTATCCTGCAGGGCCGCGACTGCTTCCTGTTCAACTTGGACGACCAGCACGTGCTAGACTCGACCGAAGCAGGCGCCCTCTGCCGCTTCACGGTGGGTTGATGGGTGGGCGGCTGCGCAAGCTAACTGCCAGCTGGAGCCCGGGCGGCTGGGCAGGGTTTGGGCCGAGGGTGTTTGGGTGCTTTCCGGCTGCACTTACGCATCCCCCACACCCCACATCTGCGCTGCTCAGTGCCGCTCCTGAACACTCAGATGCCTCCGTTGGCCGCCACACGTGCAGAACCACTCGTGCGCGCCCTCCCTCTACTCCAAGATCCTGAGCGTGGGCGGCCGCCACCGCCTCGTGTTTTTTGCGCGCCACGACATCCGGGCGGGCCAGGAGCTCACCTACAACTACAGGTGCGCTTGTTTGCATGGGCGCTGAGCGGGATGGATGGGTGGCTGTGTGTGGAGTGAGGGGCCGTGGCTGCTTGAGGAGTAGCTGCCGATTGGCAGCAGAGCAGGTATGGCGATGGTCCCTTGAGGTTGCTTCCGCATCGGCCACACCAGCATGAGCAGGGCCTCTGTCCACACACCCCGGGGTAGCCAGCAGCTGATGCCTGTTTGCCTGCCCCACCCCACCGCAGGTTTGAGCGGCGGGAGGGCGAGGAGCGGCTGCCCTGCCTGTGCGGCGCCCCCACCTGCTGCGGCTTCCTCAACTAGTAGAGCGCTCCCAGCCAGTGCAAGTAGACCCAGCAAGTAGACCCTTCCACCAGTCAGTGCAAGTAGACCCTTCCACCAGCCAACCACGTGCTGATGTGCAGCGGCCGCCAAGCCGTGAAGCCAAAGTGCTGCAGCCAATTGTTTGCCCATTCCTTTCTGCACGCCGCATCGGCAGTCCGCCCCGTGAGGGGCTGCCGTGGCATGGCAGCCGCCTGCTTCTCCATCCAGCGATCTCATCTGTCAACCCAGGCCTTACCCGTCTGACCACACTTGTCTTGCCCTGCGACCCACTTGTGCATCTACACCCACTTCCTCACCTCCGGCTGAGCCACTGGAAGCCTCCGCTTGTGACGTTCTCAGCCGCCGGTGTGGGTGGGGCACCGGTGGTTGGGCGCCGGAGCCAACCGCTCCATCGCCTAGCGACCCCGCCGCCACGCTCCTCAGCTGATCAGCGGTTGTGGGCATCGGCACATGTATAGTGCGCCCGCTGTTGTGTGGCGATGCTGATGCATCCGCCCAGGCCTGGTGAGGGACCACCGCTGCCGGTGCCAGGTAGTCTGTCCCCAGCCACTGGGAGGAATGGCTCATTGGCTCCTGCCGCAATCTCCCACCGCGCTCCTGGGCTCACTTGATGGCCAATTGGGCATGCATGCATTTAGTCTGAGGCCAGTCTGGGAGCTGCCGAGGTAGCTGAGGAGATTGCGTCAGCCATTCAAAACTGCGCCATGGCCCCGCCATGCTCAGCACATGTGTCAAAGCCTCCCGTCTGGCCGCTCAATCCACCAGTTCTCCCTCAATTGGCATTGCCACCGTCCCCTGCGCCATGAAGCTGCTGATCCTGGCCCTGTGCATCGCCGCCGCGGCTGCGGCGCCAACGGCGGCCCACCGGAAGCCCCCCGTTCTCTGCCCTCTGCGCAACTGCTACTGCGCCGCCTCCTACACCCGTACTCCGGTCAACTGCACGACTTGCACATGCGTGGTGAGCAGGAAGTCGTGGTCCGGTGGAGCACTCGCCATCGCATGCCTGGGCCGACTCGCACTGCAGCGAACACGCCGCCTGCCGGCTTCTATGCGCAATGACGGATCTCCGGACACCGAGCAGCGCGCGGCACAATCGGGGAGCCCCGGGTTTTGGCAGCTGGTCCCGGAGCCGCCGCCATGCTGCAGCTGCCCATGTAGCTGCCAGCAGTGCTGATGCATGCCACATCTGCTGCCCTTCCCCTCCTTTTTCAGTCCTGCGTGGCGCCCATCCGTGCTGATGTTGAGGACTGCGATACTACTCCCCAGCCCATGAACCCCTTCTACCTGAGTGCCACCGCCAAGGCCTGCGTCCGGTGAGTGATGAGTCCCATGTAGCGGCACCACTGGTCCCATGCACTTCGCGTGCGCATGCGGTACACAATGTTCAAGCGCCCCGTCGTTCTAGCCTCATGATGTGTTGCAGCAGCCGGGGGCACAGCCCTTTGCGTCTTAGAAGCTATGTTTAGTGTGAAAACACACTTGCGACGTTTGGCTGCCGCTTGGCCGCATGCCCCTTTGCCATCCAGGCCTCACGGCCAAGCGCTTAAGCAATTGCCCCTGCTGCGCCTCGTCCCGCGCCCGTTTCCCTTTCTTTCCATACGTCCATGGTTGGCCGATGCGACCAGCTATCTAAACCCTGGCCTCTGCCTCCGGCCTCACCCCACCCCGCCTCAATCCCCTTGCACCTCTCCGCAGCTGCACCGCCGCCAACTGCAACGAGTACGGCTGCGACTCCAAGGGCAAGTGCATCCGCTGCGCTGAGGGATACGGAAAGAACGCGGCTGGCGCGTGCGTGGAGGTGAGTGCTGATATTTGGAGAGCTCAGAAGTGCTTGTGGGGACACCTGCCTGGGGGCGGCCTAGTAAACTGGGTGTGCTGCGCGTCGCCCTGCTCTGGTTTGCGTTCTGCCCCCGCCTCAACCGCCCCTGCCGCCCCTTGCTCTCGACTGCAGGGCACTGCCGCGAACTGTGAGGTCGTGAGCTCGCGCAACGCGGCTCTTTGCGCTCAGTGCCTCCCCGGCTTTGCGCTGAACAAGGCTGGCGTTTGGTGAGCTGGGGGCCGCTCTTCTGGGCGGCTGGCATGCAGAGCGGGCACATGGAAACGATGGGCCGAAGCCTGGGCAGCTGTGCTTTCCTGATTGCTTACCCGCCTCCCTCCCACTTCGCCTGCTGCAGCGTGGCCTGCCCCGCTGGTTGTGCCTACTGCCGGCCCTACGCCCCGTCTGTCTGCCTGGGCTGGTGAGTGGGAGAGGGCAAGTAGGGTGTGGGATGTGGCACTTTTTGGGAGTGTACATAACACATCTGCACTTACATCCCACAAGGCATCAGTCCTTCACTGCTTCCTGCTGCTGCAACCAACCCTCCTCCCGCAGCGCTGAGGGCCAGGGCCTCGTCAACGGCGTCTGCACCGCCTGCACGGTCGACGGCTGCGTGTCCTGCAACGGCAATGCCGCCAAGGTGCGTGAGAGAGCCTGTTATGCTGCCAAACCTGGATTGTGGTCACTTTCGAGTCTGCTAACATGGAATACAGCCGATGCGCACGCCCACCGCCACCTGCCGCGCCTCCGTGCTGAACGGCGCCCTCTGCCCCTCCGTCCCCCCATGCCCTCCTGCCTGCAGTGCACGGCCTGCGCGAAGTACACTGCCGGCGACGCCACCTTCTTTATTCTGAACAACGCGTCATGCATTGCCTTCCCGATGGACGCTTAAACAGCGAAACAACCACCAGCTGTGGCACCGCACCAGCAAGCGTGAGCTGTCCTGTGTGGCGGGCAGCGCCGCCTCCTTTCGGCCTGCCCACCTCCTGATGGTCTGCTCGCTGCCGCAGCATTGATGTCCTCACCTGCCATATACTCTATCTGAATTCTTTCACATGCGGGCACATTGCCTCCATCCCCAGCGATCTGGCACGCGCTGCTCCCGCTGCGCTGGCCTCGACCCCACCCTCAGAGATGCCCTCTTCTGCGCCCCATATTGAACCCTCACCTTGTCTGCGGCCATTGTTGCGGCACCATTGCCCCATACTACACATCTCAACCCGCTCCGCTCAACCTGGCTTCCCAATTCCCAGGAATTATTTTCCATTATGAACTTTGGTATGCCGTGGGTCCCCTTGAATGATACTGATTGGAACTGCTTGAAACAAAAACAGTACACGAGAGCTGCAGACAGAGGCGGAGGGGCACCACCAGCACCAGGCTTGCAGGGGTGCACTACATCTAGGGATGCGCACGTCCTGACCACACTGGGACAACCCACCTCTAGATGCTCATAGTTTTGGAGCATGCATGTTGATGCCCTCCAACTGTGCCACCTGGAGCCCCCTCAAATGACTAACCTTGCCTTCAAGTGCGGCTTCACATGAACAGCACCCACACCAACTGGGGGTGGGTGCACAACTGAGTGGAATGGTAGGTGTGGACACATGGGTCAGAAGCTGCTCGCAGTCATCTTGCTACACACGTCAGGCATGCGGGGGTCAGCCGTCAAGACGCACAGATCAATGGGAGGATGTACAAACGGAACGTGTACGCAAAAACAAGCAGCAGCAGACGGGCAGGATCAGGCTTTGCGCTTGGCAGGCGTCAGCCGTTGCCCCGCGCCGCCTTCCCCGCCCCCTGCTGCGCTGCCGCCGATGCCGTTGGCATTGGCTGCTGGCAGGTCCTGTGCTGGCGACTGCTGCCGCCCCTGCTGCACCTGCGGCCGCTCCCCGGCCCCGCCAGCCTGCTGTTGAGCTTGCTGCTGCTGCACCTGCACCTGCTGCGCCTGCTGCTGCTCGCCCTGCGCAGCCGCCGCCGCCGCCGCGACCTGCTGCGAGTGCTGCCGCAGCGGGGGCAGGCTGGCGCCCGGTGCCACCCCCGCCCGCTCCATCTGCAGCATGGCGGCCGCCAGCGCATCCTCAGGCAGGTTTAGGCTCTCCAGCTTGCCAATGTTGAAGGAGGGGGCGCGGCCGGGGGCAAACAGGGAGGCGGCCCCGTCCGGCAGCGAGCCCTGGGCCATCAGCAGCTGCTCCAAATCGCCGCTCATCATGCCCTGGAGCGATGCAAGGAGGGAGGCACTCTGCTCTTAGCAACCAACATAAGCTGCCCCTGCGCCCACGTGGTACGCAGCAGGCCATCCTGCCTCCATGCAGTTCCCCAGCATGCCCACCACGGCATCGCCCCCCAGTCCATCAACCCACCGCAGGCAGGGAAGGGAAGTTGGCCAGCCCTGCCAGCTGCGGCAGGCGCGACAGGTCCGCACCAAACAGGCCGCTCAGGTTGGCCAAGCTGAGGGCCGCCGCGGGGCCGCCCGTTGGGCCCGTGGCTGCTGGGCCTGCCGGCTCAGGCGCCCGTCCCGCTACTGGTGGTGGTGGCGGCATGCCCCCACCGGCTGCTGCAAACGGCGTGGCTGCGCCCGGCGCGCCGCCAGACCCATTGGTGGGCAGCTGCGCTGCGTCGGCGAAGGCAGAGGTGCCGGCTGCGTCGCGGGGGCTGCCCTCCCGCCCGCTCACGCTGCCGGACAAGCCTGGTAGTGACAATGGCAGGCCGCGCGGTGGCAGGCCGGAGCTGCCCGCTAGCCCCGCAAGCGGGGGCGGCATGCCGCCTGCACGTGGGTTGGA
>RRZL01000082.1:1730107-1803872 GCA_006782975.1 Chlorella sp. Dachan | reverse complement strand
ACCTGTACCCCGCCCTCTTGCAGCCGCTTCCAGCAGGTGTACGTGGACCAGCCCTCGGTGACTGATACCATCTCCATCCTGCGCGGCCTGCGCGAGCGGTGAGCAAGGACACATCTTTGTTAATAGCACACAGATGCACGGCTCTGTGCACCAGTTGCAGCGGCCACTGCCGACGGTGTGTGTTTGGGAGATGACTGCCGTGCCAATCCCAGCCCCCAACGGCATGCATCCCTCCCCTGCCTGCTTGCAGCTACGAGCTGCACCACGGCGTGAAGATCTCCGACTCTGCGCTTGTGGAGGCCGCGGTGCTGTCCGACCGATACATCGCCGACCGCTTCCTGCCGGGTGGGTGCTCTGGTTTCGGTCGGGCGTTGTTGGTGGTGCAAGTCCCGTCTGCTCTTCAGCCCGGGCGCAGTGAACAGGCGAGGTTGGCTAGACCGGCATGTTCCTGGATCTGACTGGCCATCGACACACACAGCACATCTTTTTGCCTCAGCAAGCCCCTGCCACTCATCGTCCTCTCCCTAATCTGGCCCCCTCTGCAGACAAGGCCATTGACCTGGTCGACGAGGCGGCCGCCAAGCTGAAGATGGAGATCACCTCCAAGCCGCTGGCCCTGGACGAGGTGGGGGCCGCTGGGTGTGTTGCGCTGTGTGTGGATGGCCACAAATCCGCTGTGGCCATCCACACACTGTGACTGTGTGGACTTGCTTGAGTGCCCAAGCTTACTCATGGATGCCAGCCTGGTGCTGCACTGGCTGGCTGTGCACCTGCCCTCCTGGCCTCCCCTCCCGCCACTGCCTCGCCCGTCTCCTGAAGCCCCAACCCTTCCGCTGTTCCCTTGCACCGCAGGTGGACCGCAAGGTGCTGCAGCTGGAGATGGAGCGGCTCAGCCTGGTCAAGGCGGCAGACACCGACCGCGGCGCGCGGCAGCGCCTGGCGGGCCTGGACAACCAGCTGGCAGGTGGGTGGGTGGAGCTGGGGGCTGTGACTGTGGTGTCTGTATGGCTCGTGGTCCAGTTGGTTGGCGCAATGATGGAGGGTTTGAGGCTGCCAGGGAGCATTCCCTTGCCTTGCCGCAGAGCAAGCCAGTTCTCGCTTGTCTTCTGACTTCGAAGCGCGATTGCACCCTTCCACTGTCTCTGCGTGCAGCCCTGAAGGAGCAGCAGGCGGAGCTGAACGCCAAGTGGGAGGCGGAGCGGGACGAGATGAGCAAGGTGCAGGCGCTCAAGGGCGAGATCGACCGTGTTAACATCGAGATCCAGGTGGGGGCTGCTCGGCAAAGCAGTCAGAAGTGTCGTTCAGCGGGTTTCGGATGGGTGGCCAGTTCAACATTGCAACCCAGATGGCTGCTCGGGCGGGGTGTCGTGAGCATAGGAAAGGGTGGCCAGTTTGCACCGCCCTCGCCCCGTGCCCTTCCACCACCTGCCTCACACCTGCAACTGCCTTTGACCGTCACACCATCCATTGGCAGGCGGCTGAGCGCGACTACGACCTGAACCGCGCCGCGGAGCTCAAGTACGGCACGCTGCTGGAGCTGCAGAAGCAGCTGAAGGAGGCCGAGGCGCTGCTGGAGCAGGCGGAGCAGGTGATTATCGGGATGCGGGCCTGAGCCTGCCGGCCTGAGCAAAGGACCCGTCCTTCCGGCCTGGGCCGGCCTGCTGTGACTGCATGCAGGTGCCCTGGGGTGCTACCTCGCCCGCTCCCCGGCCCACTCACCTGTGCTGAGCCCATGCCCCCGGCCCTGTTTGCAGACCAACCGCATGTTGCACAGCGAGGTGACGGAGGAGGACATTGCGGAGATTGTGTCCAAGTGGACCGGCATCCCAGTGTCCAGCCTCAAGGCCAGGTGTGCCAGGGCGGGGAGCCGTGCACCTTGCGGGGCGTGAGAACCTGCTGCGCCCAGCAGGCGGCATCCCGTGGCAACCAAGCTGTACCTTGCATGCCAACCCAAAAGTGCATAATTTTCCTACCCCGCAGCGAGCGCGAGAAGCTGCTGCACCTGGCGGACGAGCTGCACAAGCGTGTGGTGGGCCAGGAGGAGGCGGTGGACGCGGTGGCGGGTGCGCTGATGTGCTGCAGCTAGTGCTGCTGCCACTGGTGTTGTTGCCGCTGCGTGCATGGGCCCGGCATCTCCCCCTGCTGCGCCCGACCTTGCCACTCACTCACTCACCCTATGCACTTCTGCTTTCATCCCACCACTCGCAGACGCGATCCAGCGGTCGCGGGCGGGCTTGGCGGACCCCAACCGCCCCATCGCCTCCTTCATGTTCCTGGGCCCCACGGGCGTGGGCAAGACGGAGCTGGCAAAAACGGTGAGTTGGTGGCTGGCCCACATGATTGTTCCAGTATGGGATCCGTAGCACACGGCACGAAGTGCAGCAGGGCATGCGGCTGCGGGCTGCGGCCGTTTGCTGCTGGCTGACGTATGTGNGCTGGCTGAGTACATGTTCGACACCGAGGCAGCCATGGTAAGTTGGAGCGTGGTTGCCTTGGGGCCTTGGGGCCTTGGGGCCTTGGGCAACAGGGAATGGCAGGCGTGTGCATGCCGCTGGCCTGGCGCTTCCTTGGCGTGCGGGCTATTACCCTCCTCCGCCCCTCCGGCTTGCACTTTAGGGCAACCCGTGCTCCCGCCTCCTACTTCCATTCAGGTTCGGCTGGACATGAGCGAGTACATGGAGAAGCACACGGTGTCGCGGCTCATCGGCGCACCGCCCGGCTATGTGGGCTACGAGGAGGGCGGCCAGCTGACCGAGGCTGTCAGGTGCGGGCCCTTGGTGCCCATCTGGCAACCTCACATGCAGAATTTGCAGCGCCCATCTGCATCACTTGCCAGTTGCTGTGTGCAGTTGCTGGCACGCCCCCTGCCATTTAGCCTCCACGTGCTTGTGGTCATCCCAGGCTGAGGCGCGGTGACTGAGGCCGGCACACCGGCGATCCCCGACCCTTCCTGCCAGCGATCCCCGACTCTTCCCCTGAACCTTCCTCCTTCTCACTGCAGGCGGCGGCCGTACGCCGTCATCCTGTTTGACGAGGTGGAGAAGGCGCACGGCGATGTGTTCAACGTGCTGCTGCAGATCCTGGACGACGGCCGCGTCACAGACTCGCAGGTCGGCGTGGGGGTTTGGTGCGGGATGGGTCTTGCGCTGCAGGATGGTTTGCGGGAGTGCGCACGCGTGCTGTGTGCCAGTCGAGGCCGCAGCACCTGGCGGCTTTTGGCGCACATGCCTCGCTTTTTACGTGCCGTGTCTGCAGAGCCGCAAGGGTCAACTTGAAGATCACGGTCATCACCTGATGCTCCGCTTGGCTTTTGGCTTACCTGGCACCCTTGCCATCGCCCCGCCTTGCCTCGCAGGGCCGCGTGGTCAACTTTAAGAACGCAGTCATCATCTTGACCTCCAACATCGGCTCCGCCACCATCCTGGAGTCGATGAACGCGGGCGACTTTGAGGGCATGAAGAACACGGTGACGCAGCAGGTGGGGGCACAGCACTCGTCTAGGTGTGAGTCGCCGAGCCCATGCGGTCCGGAGGGGTTCCAGGATGGTTCGTCAGCCCATCTTGCCACAGCAGTGGCTGCCGGCCTGCCTGCTCACCAGACGCACCTGCCGGCTGCCTATTCGGCGTGGTGTCGCCCACCCACTCTGCCGTTTGGGACATGATCCAGCAGCAACTCACTGCGTTGCTGCCACGTGGGGACATGACCCAGCAGCAACCTCACTGCGTTGCTGCCGCGTGGGGACATGACCCAGCAGCAGCCTCACTGCGTTGCTGCCGCGTGGGCATGTGCCCCAATAGGAACTGGCTGCGTTGCTGCCCCGCAGGTGCGCATGCACTTCCGACCCGAGTTCATCAACCGCATCGACGAGTTCATCATCTTCCAGGTGGGCGGCAGCAGGCTGTATTTGGGGTTTGTGATTGTGGGTGCATGCCTGTGCCCTGGTGGGGCTGTGGAGGCACTGCCAGCAGCAGGCAGCGCTGTGCGCGACAGCAGGGCTGCCCACAGCATGCGTTGGCGCATGCATCCTGGTGGCTGGACCTGCCGGCGTGACATCTGCTGCCTTTGCCGCCCCTGCTACCACTGCTGCAGGGCCTGAGGCGCGAGCAGATCAAGCGCATCGTGCTGCTGCAGGCAAGACTCAAGCGCAACGGGGCAGGGAGGGTTGTGCACGCGTGTTGGGGCTTGAATCCCTTGACTTATGGCGCCTTTGACTCTGGATCCCTTGACTTATGGCGCCTTTGACTCTGGATCCCTTGACTCATGGCGCCTTTGACTCTGGATCCCTTGAGTTATGGCGCCTTTGACTCTGGATCCCTTGACTCTGGATCCCTTGACTCTGGATCCCTTGACCGATTGCCTCCATCCCCACCTGACCTTGGCTCTCACCGTCTGCCCCGCCCCGCCCTCCCCCCTCTGTTCAGGCCAAGCGCGTGGAGAAGCGGCTGGCAGACAAGAAGATGAAGATGGAGCTGCACGACTCGGGTGGGTGCCAGCTGATGTGCCGGGCGGTTTGGTGGATGGTTGCACCGGCAAAATGAGCAGTCAGCATCGGTAGGTGGGGAGAGCTTGCGCTGCCTGGGAGCCGGCATGCTGTGAGTGTGGCATCCGTCTGACGTGGCTGTCACCCCACCACCTCCTGCAGCGGTGGAATACCTGGCGACCCGCGGTTACGACCCCGCTTTTGGCGCACGTCCCGTGAAGCGCGTGGTGCAGCAGGAGCTGGAGACGGCTCTGGCCAAGGGTATCCTGCGCGGCGACTTTGCGGTGAGCTGCGCGGCGTTTTTTTTAATTTCTAGCTGTTGACTTCTAGCTGCTGTTGACCTCTATAGCCATGGTAACTTGAAGGGCTAAGCGCGGCGACTTTGCGGTGAGTTGTGTGGCACTGTTGTTAACCTCTACAGTAACTGTTGACCTCTATAGCCATGGGACAATATGAAGGGCTGAGCGCGGTGACTTTGCGGTGAGTTGCGCGGCGCTGGTGTTGACTCCTAGCTGTTGTTGACCTATATAGCCATGGTAAAATATGAAGGGCTGGATAGTGACCTGGCCACGTGCGGCGGCTTTGCTGCGCTTGCTGTTGCAGGATTCAAGGCCAGCTGATGTTGGCTGGGTGGGGCGTGCTGCTGATCGCTACAGGCCCCCTTGTTGGGCTCGACCACCAAACAGCCGCATGATTCCACTCCCTTCTCCCATCCCTACTGTCCCCCACCGCAGGAGGAGGACACAGTGGTGGTGGAGGCCCCCGGCGGTGCCAATGCCACCCATCTGGTCGTGTACCGAAAGGGGGCGGCCAGCGAGCACCGAGTGGAGCAGGGGGACAACGCGGCTGAGCTGGCGGTGTGAGGCCGTGCTCTGCCGGCTGCCCAGCCGGCGGTGTAAAGTAGCTGGAGAGGCGCTGCGCCGGCCATCCCTGCCACTTTCCGCTTGCCTCGCAGTTGTCGAACATTTGGTTGCGTTTTCATGCAGTTTGTCTCCTTGTCCCGGCCTGGGTGCTCGTTGGCACCCTTAGGCACCCTCAAGTGTGCATGTGCTCTCCTCCCCTCTTCTCCCTCTCTCTCTTCCTTTCTCTCAAGCCTGGCGCCTCACGGTACCAGGCCCGATCAGATCACCCCACTTGTTGACACACTCCACAACACCACATTGCACCCAGCCTTTGCCTGCGCCGCTGCTTGCTTTGTTACCTCAAGCTGCCAAGCGTCGGGAGCAGCAGCACTGCCTGGTTGTTTAACCGCCGTCAGGCCAGCTTTACCAGCTGTCAGGCAGAGTGTTTGCACGCACTGCTTCTTCACAATCTGAACAGGGCCAGGCACCACCAGGGCGCCAGCCAGCTGCGCAGTGCCTCGCATCGGGCGTGGTTTCTCGCACATGCACGCAAGCAAGTACTCAGAAGGCGGACCCCAGCTCCGCCAGCAGCTGCTGCAGCCGCTCGTCGCTGCCCTCCAGCAGCGCGTCCAACTGGGGGCTGCCGTACACCCTGCGCAAAGTTGGATGCAAAGGACGCACGCTGGGCCGGCAGACAGTGCAGGCAGGCCACGTGCACGATGCCCGGCCAGCAGCTGGCAAGAATTGGGTTCTTGGTGCTCATTCCTGTTGCTGAACTGTTGCAACCAGCCCAAACCAGCCACCGGCCCACGCACTTGTACAGGTTCTTGAAGGTGAAGGGGGTGGAGGGCGGCCAGGGGGACCTGGCTGAGCTGGCGATGTGGCGCAGCAGCGTGCGGCGGTGCCCCTTGCGCACGTAGTTGCCGCCGGCGAAGACCTGTACGGACACAACATTTGATCATTTAATGCAACAGGTGCTTTGATTGGCAAGGGAGACTAAACTGCGGTGCACCCTTGCGCACGTAGTTGCCGCTGGCTGGCAAAAAATTGATGTTGGTGCCAAAAAGGGCCAGCGCAGATCTCAGATTCGGAGGGTGCATATGCGTGTGCAGGTGTGCGCCAGCCAAAGGCTCGACACGTGCTGCAACAGCATGCCGGAAGTTCGTTGCACCAAAATGGATCCCCACCATATCTGCTCCTTACCGGCAAGTAGCAGCACTCGGGCTCCGGCAGGTTGAGGCAGCCGCGCCGATCGTTGGTGAGCTGGCGGGCATAACGGGGGACAGGCAATCAGGAGCCGTGAGCACTTCATTGCAGCAAAAACACAAGCCGCAGCATGCAACGAGGGCACTGCGGTCGTTGATGAGCTGGCGAGCAGGAGGGGCAGTGACGCTCACTGTGAGCGCGGCGCAGCAGCGTGGTTGCGGGCCGGGCCACCACACCAGCATTGGGTCGCACTCCAGTGCAAGCAGTGAGCAGAAAGCAACTTGGTGGTGGATCCAAGCAGCCCGAGTACGTTTGTCAGGAATCAAAGCAAGCTCACCGCCACCACTGGGTCGGCACTGGTGCCGGCGCGCCACCATGAGGAGAGGGTGGCCCACAGGTGCTGTGAGCGGTACCGCCCACCCTCCTCGCCCTGTACAGGATGGAGTGTAGTGTGCGACTGCAGAGTGAGTGGACAGCTGTCACAGAGTGACGTGCTCTGACCGCCACGGGCTGCGGCACTCCTCTCGCTGCAATCCTCGCCACACCTCGGGGCAGCGCAGACTGCAGCAGGCAGCAGGTATCGGCATGCTGGCCTTGAGCATGCAGGACACAGCCACTTGCTCGCTCACGTTGGCCAGCTGCGCAGTGAAGACCGTGTACTCGGGCATGCCAACCCAGCGCTGCACAGGGGAGGGAGAAGTCTCAGACCGGTGAGGGCACCTGCCCAACTGACCCAATGGGTCCGCCGAGAAGCCTGTGCTCTCAGGCCGTCAGCCTGAAAACCTGCTTTCCTCAACGCTCCGCCCATGCCAGGCGTACGTCAGCAGTCGGAATCGAGCCGGCGTGGCTCACGCCTCCAACCAACAAGTTGTACTTACGCCCAAGCACCTAGGCCGAAAACGGCGCACCTGCACCGAGGCGTACATGAGCAGCAGGTCGTGCAGGCCGGCATGGCCAATGCCCGCCTCCCGCAGCACGCCCGCCAGCCTGCGCAGCGCCGCCTGGGCGTCCTCTAGCGTGGTCACCACTGTAAGTTGATTGGGGGAGCAACGCGACAGAGCCGCAGCGTGTTGTGCCTCTCATGCGGGGTTGGGTTGGATCTTCAGGCTTTCGCCGATACGGCGCTGCCGCCTGCCGCTTCCCCCCATTTGCAGCAGGTCAGCACAACCACCCCTCTGCTCAACACTCGCACCCTCCCCCTCCAGCATCCACCCCACCCTATGCAATGCACGCCAGCAGCCAGCTGGAGCAGCAGCAGCAGCAGTAGCAGCAGCACGCACGCACCCTCCTCCTCCAGCATGCTCTCCAGCTGCTCAGCCAGCGTCTCAAACTCCTGGCCCGCCTCCTCCTGCTCCTCCTCTCGCTCCTGCTTGGCACTGCCAGGCTGCTCCTGCAGCTGCTCCTCGGCGCCTTCCTGCGCCTCTTCTGACTGCTGCCGCTGCTGCAGCTGCTGCTGCTGCCGCTGTTCCCCTGCCTGGTCAGAGCCACCCTCCACCTCCATGGCAGCTGCCCCCTCCACTTCATCATCATCCTGCCCTGCATGCTGGGCCTGCTGCGCTACGCGCGGCGAGCCCCTGAGCTGCTGCATGCCGCTCAGAGCCTGTACGTCCGCCTGCCCAATCGAATCGCTGTGAGCCGCCGCCACTTGCAGCAGCGCCGCTCCTCCGCTCGAGGTCGCACCACCGCCGCCTCCCAAGCCGCTGCCGCTGGGCGCCGCGGACAGCGCACCCAGCATGGTGCTGCCAGCCTGGCGCCGACCCACAATGCCCAGGCGGGGGCCCCGCCGTGCCACCGGCTCAACCGGCTCGAAAGTTTCGGCATCCACCGTGCCCGCTAGCCAGGATGGCGGCGCTGCAGTGGGCACGTGATAGAGAGGTCAGGCAGAGGTGTGTGCCAGCTACGCACCTGTTGTGCCAACCTATCTGCTGATGCTGCACCAAGGCTGCCACAGCCGCAAGCCAACACTGCCCAACGCAGGCTCTGCGGCTCCACAACACTCAGGGGAGGGCAGCTACGAGGCTGACTGGGCATGGCAGAGGCGCACCCGCATTGCGCGGCTTGCGCCCCTGGACGAGGCTGTCCGCCACCTGGCGCTCGGTGAAGGCCGCCAGGCTGGCCACCGCCCTGCCATGCAAACGAATGTGAGCAGCCGTAAGCGGCGACAGAGAAGGGGGAGTGCACGCTGTGCCAACTCATGCCAAGCTGCCCACAGCCTGCCGTTGAAACACCAGCAATGGGACTCCAGGCGGGCAGCAAAGGCATGTAGTGGGGCACACTCATGCCCTTGGACAAGCCCACCTGCGGGCCACCGAGTCGTCATCGGTCCACAGGAAGCCCACAGCCTCGCGCTCGGACAGCAGGCGCAGCGGGGGCGCGCGCGAGCCGCCCTCTTCCTGCATCACGGCGAGGGCCTCGGCCAGCGAGTGAGCGGGGCTGGGCAGCAGGGGATGAGCCAGCGGGGGACGGGAAGCGCCGCTGCACCAACAGCAGGGCAGCATGTACAGCAGCAGGGCGGCATGCACAGCGGGGTAACCCAACGCCCCGCCTCCCACAGTCCCCCTCCCTCGCCTGGTGGCGCAGCAGCAGCTTGGCTTTGTCAAGCGCAATGGCCAGCGCCTGCACCCTGCTCTTGCGCTGATGCTCCACCTCCGCTGCCACCTCGGCAGCCTCTTGGGCCGCAGGCGTCAAAATGCCGCCCACTGCTGCCGCTGCCGCTTGGGCCACTTGCTCCTCGTCCCGGCCGCTCTGCTCCCCATCTGCCTCCTCTTCCTCGTCCTCTCCTGCCAAATCCACCACGTCGCTGGAGCCACCCCTGCCCTTGCGGGCCCGCCACTTGCGCATCATCAGGGGGGGCAGCGCCTTGGCCTCCGTCTCGATGAATTCCAGCACTCCCGCCGCCCAGCGGCGCAGCCAGGCGGGCAGCGGCACGCCGCCCTGGCCCGCTATGCCTGCAGGAGGGGAGAGATTAGATGGGAGAGAGGACAGATGGGGAGACGAGATACGGTGGAACCCAAGTGCACGCCAGCATGTGGGCAGCAATACGACTCCCCGAGCAAGGTGTGCTTGAGCTTCCCACCAACAGCCACGTTTACCGCCCGTCAACCCACCATCAGTCAGCAGCAACTCCCCAAATCCGTGGCGCGCCAGGCGTGCAACCTCCTCCTCGCTCGGCTGCTGCTCCACCGCCACTGCCAGCAGCAGGCGGCAGCGGTCCAGGAAGGTGTGGTGCGTCGCCGCGTACTGCAAACGAGGGAGGGGGCGTGGAGGTAGAACAGCCCATCGGAGCCGTGTGGCTACTCGCATGCGCACATTCACAACCAACCAGCCCAGGCCAGTCCTATTGCAACCTGTCACCACGCCACCCCAAACCGCACCTGCTGCAGGGGGCCCGAGGTGTCCTGCTTGGAGAGGTAGAGGAAGGAGCCTCGGCAGGCGGCGGAGCTGCACAGGCAGGTGGCGTGCCGGAACTCGCGGTCATTCTCTGTGCAGAGAGGAGAGGGCACAGCACAAGGGAACATGGCTGAAGTGGCTCCACTTGGCATGTCGAACCGGTCACCAGCAGCCAGCATGTGTCTGCATGCTCACATGCAGCAAACAGCCCGGAGTGCCAGCACACCCACCCGTTTCGCAGGACCAGTCGAGCGTGAGCTCCTCTCCGGCAGCCACCGGCCGCGTGGTCCACACGCCTGCAGGGCGGGACCGCCGGCGGGCTGCCTTCAAATATCTGCAGCATGCACAACTCAAGCCGGCGCGCATGCATGTGGAGAGCCCTGCTTCAAACCGCAAGCAACTGGAGCCACACAGCTCTGGCCTCTGGCCAGGGACACACGCACCGATGGTGCAGCGGCCTCCCACCACCATGGGCACCGTCTTGCAGTTGGGGTCGCAGCTGTGGCACATGCGGGCCGTGAAGTTGCCCTTGGCCGCCGCCTGCGCATGGGTGGGTGAGGCAAGGGACATGCTGTAATGCTGGACCGGACCACACGCAAACACGGTAGTGCCTTTGCTCTGCCCTGCGCCGCCTCACGTTGACAAACAGCACGTCATAGCCCTTTGCGTCGTTTGCAGGCCGCTCCAGCGTGATGTTGTAGAACTCGACGGTGGTGCCCAGGCGTAGGAACATGCGGCGGTTGGAGGAGATGGGGCCCCGCCCGCCTGCAGCAGAAAATGACGGTCAGGGTGCACATGCCTCAAGCACATGCCTCAGCCACTCCTTGCCAGTTTTGAAGAAACAAGCAGCCACACAGGCAATGCCGGCTCCAACCAGCCAGCGCGAGCCAGTGTCCCAGCACCTCTTATCACTCACGGGTGCGGTTGTCCCGCTCCAGCCAGCGCCAGGCGGCGTACAGCTCCCCAAGGTACTCTCCGATGAAGGCGCCGGCGGGCAGGCCGCCATCGCGTAGCAGCACGACACCGTCACCCTGCAGTGGCGGGGGGATGAGGCATGCGAGTAAGGTCAATTAATGATGGCAGGCCTCCTTCCAATGGGGTGTGCGAGCTGCCGGTGTGCCTACTACGGACCCAGAGCATGGCACGAGCGGAGCATGCACACCCGCCCTTGCCTTGGGGTGCGCCCTGAACCACTCGCGCTCGTCAGCGGGGCGCGGCTGCCCCCGATTGTGGAACGTCTCTGCGGGATGGGGCAGTTGGCTTGGCGAGCAGTCTGGTCACACTGCTGCAACACAGTGCACCGCACGTGTGCACAGCTTACGCCACCCCACACTTCCAGTGCAGCGCCTGCCCAGGGTCCCCGCTCGGCACTCACCCACGCCCTGCACCACGCGGATCAGCAGCATGGCAGCAGCGCTGGTGGCGTTGGCATCGGGGCCGGCGTCCCCACGGGTCGCCAGCTGCTGCAGCGCCCGCACCAGGTCCCTGTTGGGAGGGCACGTTCCAAAGAGCTGGGAACACGCAATCCATCCAATCTGGAAGCACCAAACTGCGCTGGCAAAAAGTGCTCCGCAGCACACGGGCTGACTATTCAACAGCGTCAACTGCCTGTGCACTCACCAGCCCTCCTCGCCCTGGCGGTTGAGCGCCGGCAGCAGCTGGTTCTCCAGGAATCGGGTGCGAGCCGCATCCAGCTGCGCGCTCAGCCGGCTGCCCAGCTGGGGGCAGCGGCCCAGCGCCTCCCACAGGCTCCTGGGAGGGGGACAGTGGAGAGGAGCACCGGGCTTGGAAGGCCAGTCAGCATTGCTTTCAATGGCGGGCCACATGCAACTGGCACCCTTGTTTCAGCATGCAAGCATAGCCTGCTGCCCTTGCCTTCGGCATTTCATTGCAAGTTACGCAGGCGTGGCATGCAGCCCTTGCTGCCGGCATTCTGCCTGCCCTCCTCCCCGGCCCGCACTCACTTGCGCGTGAAGCGGTCGATGCCCCACACGCTGCGCACGTCCACCTCGCCTGCCGCCAGGCCCTGCGGTGGTAAGAGACGAATCGCGGTTGCGAGCCAGGGATGGTGTATGAGCGATCGCGGTTGCAAGCCAGGGCCAGTGGACAGGGAGCACCGGCAAAGCACACGACAACGCATGGTGCGCAGGCTCGTCTGCAAGCACCCTTCCCAGTCAAGCGGGTCCACACTGCCTGCGCACCACACCCACCTGTGGCAGCTCAGCTAGGACCATGAGCTCGTCGCTGCCGGCACCAGAGCCGCCAGCCGAACCTACAGGGAGGGGGGGCCAGCACAAGCACGCATGGGGTTGCCGAGACACCCTGCTGCAGTAGAGCTGGCCGGCCTAAATTGCCAGTTGAAACGCGCAAACAGCTAGCATGGTGTGATCCTCTCCCATTTCATGAGCTTCTTCAACTGTCCCTTGAGCCGTCACCCACCTGCTGCTGCTGCTGCTGCTGCTGCCTCAGGCGTCAGGCTCGTCAGCAGCTTGGTGGGCAGGGCCGCCGCGTCGCGCTCCTCCCCACAGTCCCCTGCCACCACAAACGACTCGATCTCTTCAAACTCGATTTCGTCGTACGGCTGCCGCCGCCAGGCGCCCTGCAGGAAGGAGAGGCATGGCAGTGCAGACGGTGGAGGCTGCAACTCGGGGGCTGAGCCGCAGGTCAAAGGAGTGGCACAGCGGCGCCAGACGACCCTGCTGCCAACACCAGCGTTGACTCGCCAGCCACCTACAAAGCAAACCAAAACATCCCCGCCATCACCTGCATGTACGCCTCCTCGTTTTTCTGCAGCGCCTGCAGCATGTGCCTGCGTGGGGTTGAACGGACTCCGTTTTGCTGGGACGGATGTCCCGTAGCACAACAATGAGGCACGCCCGGTGCTCAGCTCAGCTTGAGCGGTGTGGCTGCAATGCTGGCACAATGCGATGCCGCCTGCACTGGGCCCCCAGCCACACCACCCCTCCTGCGATGGGACCCCCATCCCCACCAGCCCTCTTCCCCCCACCTGACATCCGGGTCCAGCGACTCCGGCATCTGAGGTGGCAGGGACGCGGCACGCTCCACCTTGATCCGCTTGCCCCCCGACGGCTCGTACTCAGGCTCCTCCTCAACCCTGGCATGCTTGGGCGGGCGCCCACGCCGCTTCTTGCCAGTCGTGCCCGCCCCAGCTGCCGCCGCCGCCGCCGGCGGCCGTGCCTCCTGCTGCGGCTGGGCCATGAGGGCTGCCACCCCAGCCTGCTGCTGCTGCAGCGCCATGAGCTGCATGATCGCAGCAGGGTCACCTGCTGGCAGGGCTGGCAGTGCCATGGGCAGGGCGGGGAGCGCCATGGTCAGGCTGCTGCCGTCGCCCCTGCGGCCAGCCAGGGCTGCGCCAGCAAGAGCCGCCGCCGCCTGGCTCTGCTCCTGCTGTTCTCTGGCTGCTAGCTCAGCCACTGCATCTGCCGCTTCCGAGGCGTCTGGTGCGGCAGGCTCCAGCTCCGAGTGAGGCTTCTCAACAGACCGCTTGGCGCGAACCACCTTGGCGGCCTGTACGTTGGCCGTGGCTGCAGCGGCAGGGCGGGAGTGGAGGCGGACGAGTGAGGCTCTCATGGTGACCCACGCAGCACCACACCACACAAAACAACAGCCCACGCTCACAATGGCAACACTTGGCGACGCATCCGCCATCACCGGCAGCACGCATGCATGCCTGCAGCAGCTTCACCTGAGGTCACCACCTCCACCTGGCGGGCGGGGGAGATGAGTGTGAGGGAGTAGTCGATGCCACACTGCGCCTTGAGCAGCGCCAGCTCAGCCAGCACCGCCTCCACACGCAGCTCGTACACCTGTTGGGGTCAGGGGCAGCAGGCAGCAGAGTGAAGTTGAATGATCAGGGTGAGACCTGACGAGCTCCCTGAAGTACTGACCGAACACTTGCTACGCAAATTCCTTGGTGACCACGACGCCCTCCCAGGGCAGGGTGCCATGTCCCAGTGCGCTGCTCCTCACCACTTTGGCTAGTTGGCCTGCACAGGCAGCCGCACTGCGCCCAACCAACTGCACTACCACCCACCCACCTGCTGCCGCCGCTCCTCGCTGTCGATGAACACAGCTTCTGCCAGCGGCCGCGGCCCCTTGCGCTTGGGCTTCACTGCCGCAACACCCGCCTCCCCATCTCCCGCTGGCGTGGCCGCCGCCTGCTCGCTGCCCGGGGTGGCCGCCCCTGCTGCGGCCGCCACTGCCGCTCCAAGTGTGGCCACCCCCGCCGCCGCTGACGCCAACACGTCGTCTGGCGTGCCAAACAAGTGCGCCGCGCTGGGTGTGATGCCTGCTATGCCTGCTGGGGTGTCGCCGGCAGGCAGCTGGGGCTGGCGCGGCCGCTTGGGTTCTTTGGGCGGGTGGATGCGAGGCCGCCCTCGGGGCCGCTTGGCACCTGCCGGCAGCAGCCCCGCTGCATAATGCTGCATGGGAGGCACAGCCCCTGCCCCTGCCGCTGCTGCTGCCCCGCCCAGGTTGCTGCTGGCAGCAGGCCGCGCCGCAGCGCCCGCCGCCGCTGCCGCCGCGCCACCCGGGACCACCACACCAGCCAGCACCAGGGGCTGCCGCCGGCGGTGGGGCGGGATGAAGGCGTCCAGGTAGCGCTCCACATCCTTGCGGTTGGTGCACTGCAGCGGGCGCACCGTGGTGAACGGCTCCACCTGCGGCGCAAAGGAAATTGTTGTTGGGACAAAAGAGGGCTTGGTTGGGGCAACACCTCCTAAGATGGAGCAGCTTGGAGCACGGGGCTAGCGCTTGAACGCGCATTCCAGACCTGAGTACGCCCAAACGGCAGCAGCTTGGTGTGAAGCGGTGGCGACAGCAGCTTGGTGTGAAGTGGTGGGACAGGTGCAGCAGCAGGTAGCAGGTAGCAGGCCCAGGCCCCTCACTCACAGAGGTGTAGCTGTACTGCTTCTTGTTGGCGTCCCAGCGGCTGGTGTCCACAGCCACGTGCCAGCGCCCCTGCAGTTGGAGCCAGGCAGGGGGCGGGGTGTGAGGAGCGAGGCGCAGCTGAAACGCCAGGTGCGATGCAGGCAGCACAGGTACATCTAGCATGTGAGTCGTAGCGGCAGCCGTGTTGGTTCTCAGGGAGCACGCGGCCCCGTTTCGGCAAGCGCCAGCCCACCCACCTGGCTGTCTAGCAGCAGCCAGCGGCGCAGGCAGGCCGCCACACCCTCCTGGTTGTACTCGTCACACCTGCAGAGCGGCAAATGATGAGCAATGACTGCATGGCCGGCAGGCAGGCAGTACAAGATGGGCGCCAGAGGGCACGGAGCTCCATGTTGCAATAATGCACCCGAGTCAGAAGCTGGCTTGCTAGTGGGGAAGCACGGGAAAGAAATCGGCAGCCGTCGAAACTTCCCCCACGCTCGCCTGTAGTCCACAAAATGCAGCGGCTGCGGCGGCTGAGGTGCCGCTGCCAGCGCAGCAGCACTCGGGGGCACCGCTGCCGCGCCAGCGGGGGCAGGCGGTGCCGCAGGCTGTGCAGCGTTGCCGGAAGGTGCGGCTGAGCCGTTGGCATCCACCTGCATTGCATCTGGTGCCTGTTGCCCTGCTGCTGCTCCTGCTGCTGGCTGCGGTGCTGGCGCTGCCTGTGCCGCCGCCTCCCCTGCATCACCAGCGGCGGCAAGCTGCTCGGCAGCGGCAGCTGCCCCTGCGCCTGCCGCAGCCGTGGGAGAGCCCAGGGGCGAGATGAGGCCACCTGCCTGCAGATCCAGCCAGTCCATGTCGCCTGGCTGCGGCGGCGAGCCGCCTTGGAACAGGGGCGGGGCCTGCGGCAGCGGGCCGGGCGGCGCAGCGGCAGGCGTGCCCTCAGCCCCATCGGCCGCAGCTTCGGCAATCTGCGGATCCATTGAACCTGCTGAGCAGGCAGCGGGGTGGTTTGAGAGAGACATGAGCGCAAGCGCAAAAGGGGGCTGTTCTCCGCCTGCAGGCCCGCCGGCGCGGCGAGCTCGCTTGCATCCATTTTGAATAAATCCAACCGACACATTGCAGCCTCACCGCGCTACAACACGCCGTAAGCGAGGAGCTCCGAGCCAATCGTCTGTGTTCGCTCCTTCTCGCCGTGCCAGGGCGTCCCGACACTGATGTAGGTTCGATGGAACTCCACAATTCGACGATCGGGCTACCGGCTTGCCCGACCCCGCCCATGCGACGGCTCTGTAGGGCCGCCTGCATTGACTCACGATGGCCTCCACCCGCTGCCTCCTCCACCCAAACCGCTCTATTTTGTGTTGCAGGCCAACAATGAAACAACTTGGGCAGAGGGCTGAAAGAATAAATGCTGCAATGCAGACGGACAAGCGCATGGCGGGGTGCATGGGCGGTTCATTCAAAAGCGCGAATCAAAAGGCAAATCGGACGGCACGGTATGGACACGGGTTAGAAGGGGCATGGTACAGGTGCTGCTTGGGTAAAACTGTAAACAATGTAAGGTCCCTGCGGACAAGGCAGAGCAAGGGTCAGGCGGGCCGGGAAGTAGCAACCACATCTGTAAGGGGGTCGGCCAGGTCTAGCTAGTGATTGCGGCAAGTCACCACTGCCGACCTCAGATGGAGTTGCGGCGCGTCAGCTCCGCCACAGGCGCCAGCCCCGGCGCCCACCCCGCCCGTCCGCCTTGCTGTGCACGCTGCCGCTCCTGCTGCGCACGGTGTGCCGCAATCACTGAGGCCACGGCTGCCACGAGCGCATCAGGCTCGTAATGCACGCCCCGGCCATCAGGGCTGGCCACAGATGGCACCTCAATGATCTGGCGCACACCCAGCCGCTCCAGGGCCCCATGGTCCACCATGACAGGGCTGCCAGCTGGCACCAGCACGGCAGTCACAAACACAGAGGGCGGGAAGGCCAGGCGGTGGGTGCGCTTAGAGGCCCGCCGGTTGAGCGCATCTGCAGGGGGCAGGTGGCAGGGGCAGGGGGGGAATGGGGTGGCCAGGGATAGAGGAGTGGGCGGGATGAGGGTGGGTGACACAGATGGAAGTGAATCAGGCCAGGCGCTCGCTCCTTCCTACAGGGCAGTGCAGTAACCTGCAAGTGGCCGACTGCACACAGCCCCAGCCTGCCCTGCCCACCGCCCCTCGAGCAGCACACCTGCCGCCGCCTGCACCATGTCTGACGCCGTCATGGGGCCGCCGTTGGGACCGCAGCAGGAGGTTTCGCGGTCGATTGCCCCATTCAGCAGGAAAATCTGCAGGGAGGGGGCGGGTGTGCGGGGCTGGGCAGATGTGCGGGGCTGGGCCAGCCATCTGCGCGTGACAGCTAGCCAGGAATGAAAAGCAGCGACAGCGAGCAACCTTTGTGGACAACAAACAAGCGGACTCATCTTGCTCTCTCACCTTGGGCACCGACAGGGTGGCGATGCACTCGCCCACGCCCTGCAGCAGCAAGCGTGCAGGTGCAAGGTCTCAGGAGGGCAAGCGGGATCATTGGTGCCATTGTGGCAGCGACCAGCAGATCGCCCATCAGGCGTGTGCTGGTCCAACTCGGTCTGCGCAATGTGTGCAGCTCCTGATTCGCTGATCCAACTCGGTTTGCGCAATGCTTATGGCTCACCCGCAGGATGAGGGATGGGAAGATGGAGGTGTACAGCGACCCCATGCCGTAGATGACTGCATCCGCTCGCTGCAGCTCGGTGAGCACCCTGGGGTTAGGCACGGGTGCCACCTCGTGCTCATGCGTGTCTCCCTCTGCAGAGGAGGCAGAGCAAACAGGTGCACAGGTCGGAAACTAAAGCTGGCACAGAGCTGCAACAGCTGGATGGGCTGCACTGCAGCCGTGCACCGACACACAGCACAAGGGCCCAAAGTAAATGTAACCCAACCACGACATGACCCGTCTTGCCTGCCGGCATGCAAGAGCTGCGCCCCCAGCGCCCGCAGGCTCAGAGGCATGGCAACCAACACAGATGTTTGAACCACACGGCTTGCCTGCCGACATGTAGAAGATGCGCTTGATGGCGGCGGACAGCGCCTCGTCGCACGACTTGTCCACGTGCCTCGGCGAGTCTGCGCGGGTTTAGTAGGGGAGAGTCAGCCTTCAGACTGGGGAGGGCCAGCCTGCACAACCACCTTCCTGATGCCGCCTGCTGGCAGCACTGAAAGGCAGGCCGGACGCAGTGCGGTCTGCCGCCGCCGCACTCGCCGACACCATGCTCCGCCCACCGGCTGCGCTGGGGTTCGAGATCTGGTGCTGCCCGATCGCAAGAGGCCGCCCAATGCACTGTTTCAGGTTGGCCTGACCCACCGGTAGCGCTGGGGTGCGAGATCTGGTGCTGCCCGATGATGAGGCTGCCGTCGGCTAGCTCAGCGCCCAGCGTGATGTGGTCCTCTGCACAGCACGGCGCAGCACAGCAGGGCGATGGCATGGCAAGTTGCAAATGGAGCTGCTGGAGTACTGCGGCTCAACACACGTGCATGTTGGGACACCAAGGAGCAGCAGCAGCAGCAGCAGCAGCAGCAGCATAGGCCGGCCCAGCTGCCGGGCGCACCGGTGCAGATGGCGGGGAGGACAAGGGAGCCCTCTGGGATGCGGGCCACGCGAGAGAACAGGAAGATGGCTGCCTCCAGCGACCTGCGCAATGCAACGGATTGCCAGATGTGTGGTTTGGGGTGTGGTGCAGCTACCACCAGTTGGCGAGGGCTGTGAAAGCACTGCCCGGCAACCGCAGACTCGTCGGTGCCTGTCGAGCCGGGCGCACACCTGAAGAAGAAGCGGGCCTGCAAAGACAAAGCTGCCCACTGAACCTCCCCAACTTGATTTACATCAGTTTGAGTCTTCCAGAACTTGCAAGGCCATGCCCGCACCTGAAGAAGATGCGGGCTCCCGCGAAGAAGAAGTTGCCCACCGACCCGCCGCGGTAGTCAAAGCGCTTGGTGGAGTGACGCATGATGTTGGCGTGGAAGTGCACCAGGAAGCCGCGGATGATGTGGCGGTACGCGTCGCTGATGCCCTGCAGCCGGTGGGGAGGGTATGTGTGTGGCAGCCAGGCGGGTGGCAGCCAGGTGGGCAGAGTGGCTTGCAAGCGGGGGTGAAGCACAACATCGTGCCCGCCCCTGACCACAGCATGCCCAGCGCCTGAACCTCACACCACAGCATGCACAGCGCACCTCCCACAGCGGGTCGTCCCCCTCCACAATGCTGTACCACTCCTGCTTGGCGGCCCGGGAGTCGCTGCTGCTCAGCCGGTGGGCCAGCAGGCGGCGCACCGCCCGCGCCTCCTCGTCACTGTCGTCTGCGCAGCGACGTAAAGGTAAAGGAGGCGACACGGGGTGGATGAGCAGCCGCTAGTGAGGGAGCGGCTGCGCGCCCAGCTTGCAAGCCTCGCCGCCTGTCTCTGCACTAAGAGCATCCCACCCACGCACCACCCAGCCCAAACTCACCTGCCAGACGCAGGCAGCGGCTGCGGATGTCTCCCACCGCGGGCCCGCCCAGCACCCGCACAACTTCAGCCGTGCTGCCGCCATCGTCCGACACAGGCAGCACATGTGCTATCCGAGTGGTCAGCTGCCGCATGTGCCCAGCCACGCTGTTGAACGCAGTGCCGCCGCTGAAGACAACCAACGATGGCTCCGGCGGCTGTGGCTGCTGCTGCTGCTGCTGCTGCTGCTGCTGGGCGGTGCGTGCCGAGGCGGCGCCATTAGTGCTGCTGCTGAGCCCGCTGAGGGGCACGCTCAGCATGCGCAGCAGGTGGCTCTCCATGCTGCTGCTGCTGCTCTCTGAAGGCCAACGGGGAGGGGACGAGCAGGGTGGGAACATGAACGTCGCGTGAAAACTGGGGCCTGACTCCACTGCATGCCGTTCATCAATGCCTGCGCTAACGGCAGCAGCGCGGGTGCACCATCTCCCACCAGCCACGCACCTTGGTCTAGGCTGCTCCAGCTGCCGCTGGTTGCTGCAGGGGCAAAGCTCGCTGGCGGCAACGCCGCCGCCGCCGCCGCCGCAGCTGTTGAACTGCTTTGCGCGGCGTCGACTGAGCTGCTTCGTGCGATGTGATGCGGTCTTTGTGGGCCGCAGGCGCGCCTGTGCGTCCAATAACTGGAGCAGGCAGCGGCTGGCGCAACGCAAGCGAGGCTCATGTTGGGCGCGGGTCCCTGGGCGGTGGCATGCCCCGATCAATCAATTGAGGTCGGCGAGGGCAGCGGAGCTCGTCCAAAGAGGGTTTGCGTCGAGCAAAGTCGCGCTGGGGGTGCTTGCAGGTCGCTGGCAGGTGCGATCGCGGTTCTCCAACGGCCGATGAGCTGCTTTTGGCAGGGAGGGAGGCCCCCTGCTGCGCGCTGCTGCATGGAAGAGCCCCGCCACAAGGCCCTGCGCGTGATCACCGGGGGTATTGCACTGCTCCACTGCCGAACGATGCATTGGTGACGAGAGAAACGCTCGCAAGGACCCCACTGCTGACTGCGCCCGTCCGCCCGGCCAGGGCGGGGTCTCTAGCATCAGCACGGCCGCTCCAGACCGATCGCATAACATATTAGAAGGCGTCAGAGCGCCGTGGCAGCATGCAGGCGCTGCGTGCCCGCCGGCAGGCCGTCGCCGCCGGCAAGGAGGCCAACCCGCAGCTGGTGGCGCTGGAGGCTGAGAACGCCCGCCTGCGGGAGCTGGTGAGCTGGCAGCTGCTTGCCAGACTGCACGTGGGCGTGTGTTGAAGAGATGCAGCACTTGAGCTGGCCTTCTGCCCCGTCCGCCGGCGCAGCCCGTCGCCACAAACGCCCGCATCGTACCGCCTCTGTGCCCGCTCCCTTCCCACTGCAACACGCCTCGCCACTGCTGCCGCACACCACCTGCAGCTGGCGGAGCAGGCAGGGGAGGGGGCCACCAAGACTGGCTACCTGTGCAAGTACCGCGGCCACGCCGTGTCCACGCTGTGGGCACCCACCTGGGAGCTGCGGTGGGTGTCAGGCAGCCTGCGCTGCAGCACAGTGCTGCTGTTTGCCTTGCTGTTTGCCTTGCTGTTGCTGCTGCTGTTGCTGCTGCTGCTGCTGCTGCTGCTGATGATGATGATGATTTCAGGCCGCTGGCCAGGTCATCTCTGCGGCTGCTGCCGTCTAGGTCCAACATGCCTCAACTAGCTGACACGCGCCACCTCGCTGCCCTGCAGCAACGTGATCCTGAAGTCGCGCTTTCCTTTGTTGCCACCGTAGCTGCCACTGATGCCTCGCGCCCAAGCCCATCCCCTTGTGCTGCAGTTACGTGATCCTCAAGGGCGCGGTGCTGAGCTATTTCCGCTCCGAGCGCGACGTGCAGTTCCCGCCCCGCGGTCGCATCGACCTCAGGTGAGACGTGTGGCATGCCGCACCTGCTGCGCCTGCTGGGCAGCTAGCTGGCCGCTGCGTGGTGCCAAGATTGTCGGCAGACGGGAAAGCACTCGGAGTTTGGCAGCAGGGCATACTGCTGTCATTCACCCACCATGCCCTATAGATTGTTGCGTGCGCTGCGGCGGCAGGGTGGTGGGGCTAGAGGGGCGCTGAAGCAGCGGTGACGCCCATGCCCAATCAATGATTGCCAACTTCACCAACTTCACCCAACCTCTCGTTGCAGCGGCGGCGCGGTGGTGGAGCTGGAGGGCCTGAAGAAGCGGCGGCACTGGACGTGGCACGTGGTGGACCCGCAGGTGGGTGGGGCCAGCTGCAGCTGATCTCAGGGTTCGGCAGGCAACGGAGCTGTCTTGGCCTCCTACCCTGCCATGCTCTGATGGTTCAAGCGGAGCCTCTTGTCTTACACCCGCTGCTGTGCAGGGCGTGAGCCTCATCCGGCTGAGCACAGAGGTGCAGGCTGAGTACAACAGCTGGATCGAGGCGCTGGAGCGGGCGGGCTGCGCCGTCAAGGTGCGGGGTGGGGTTAGGGGCCGTGAGCATTGCTGTCGAGGAGGGGCGGGGTGCGTCTGGGCTTCAGATCGGTGGAGTGTTGTTAGTTGCCACGTGTTTCGTGCTCATGCAGCCTTCCTGCACACCATGCCTCTGGCCCGCTGCTCTGCCGCAGTCCCTCGAGGAGGCCAGCCAGGAGACGCCCACCCACAGCCAGCAGACGGGCGCCAGCCCCTCCGCCAGCCAGCTGTCGGACAGCGATGCAGCCACATACCGCGGCAAAGGGCGGCGGGAGGCGGGGCAGGAGGTGGACAGTGGGCCGCCCATCGCTACGCCGCCGCCACAGCTGCTGCGCCAGCCTTCCACCAACCAGGGGTACACCTCGGACCAGTCGGGTGGGTTCTGGGGCAGCAGTGCTCAGTTGACAGTGGCGTGTGGGCCGGGCGCTGTGCAGCGTGCGGGCTCGCAGCCACATGCCACGGCGCATGCCTTCAGCACTGCCCAGCTTGAGCATTGCATGGGCAGCAATCCCGCTCCCAGCTCTCCTTCACTCTGCTCCCCCAACCCACCCCGTGCAGACATTGGGCGCCAGCCGGCGCAGCCCCTGCAGCGCCAGCGCAGCCGCGGCGGCGCGGCACGCCACCGAGAAACGATGAAGGCGTCCTTCCCCGTGCACTCTGCGCCGCGCGCCTCCCTGCTGTCTGCCGAGCGCATCAGCCTGGCGGACCAGAGTGGTAAGCATTGGCCTGCGGTTTGACCAGTTGGATCGGCGTGTTGCTGGGCCAGTTGTGGAGCTCTGACCTGCTGCGTGTTCCCACTCGCAAGCCGCTTTGGAACTGTCAGCTGCCTGGGGTGTGTGCCAGCCTGGCTGCGTCTGGCCCGCAGGTTCGCCTCACTGCCATGCGGTATGGTCACGCGTGAGTGTGGTCCTTTCGACTCATTGCTAGCTAAACATGCCACGTGTTGACCGCAACTCGTTTACCCCGCAGGCGTGGTCACGCTGGTGTGCATCATCCTGGTGGCCGTCAACTTCCGCATGATTCTGGAGAACATGCTCAAGTGAGAGGGGGCCCACGGGCTGCTGCTGTGCGCGCTGTGCACACTGCGGTTGCGGCAGAAGCAGCCTGGTTCGTGGGCGCTCATTGGGACAGCAGCGCAGCAGCCATGCTGGCCTGTTTGACATGGGTGCGACTCGAGCATGCAAGCAGCTGCCAGCCAATGACTGGTGCACCTTGCAGCAACGCCGCCGTCACCCCATTTGTGTGCGCGCAGGTACGGGCTGCGCTTCAACCCGGTCACCTTCATGCGCAAGGCGTTCACGCCCGCAGGTCGGCACATCAGAAGTGTGGGGTCGCGCGCCTCCTCCTTGCCGCGCTGTCTACACCCCCGCACGTTGATCTGCCCCACCACCAGACAACCTGCCATGCCTACAATGACTGCCTCTGGTAACGACCTGCCCTACCTAACCTGCGGTCCCCCTCCACACAGGCAACCTGCCCATGCTGCTGTGCTGGCCGCTGCTGGGCCTGTTTGCGCTGGCGGCCCTGTCCATCGAGCGCTTTGCCACGCGCCTGCTGGCCATGGAGCAGCAGGTGGGGATTTGCTTGATAAAACTGTGATGTTGTCGACTTGTTGACTGGTTAGCTGCGCACAAGGGGCGCATGCCTGCTGGCCATTCAGCAGCAGGTGGGGTTCTGGCCGTGGCAGGGGCCGTCCTTGTCATTGCGGATGTGCAACGTAGCCCGGTGTTGTGAACAAACGCGAGTCCAGCCGTGCCAACACCCCCTCCCAAAGGTTGCGCATCATTTGCTGATCTTCAGTTGGCCCCGCAACAGCTGACCCCGCAGCACTGTCCCCGTTGCCCGGCACCTCTTCAGGCCGTGGCTGCAAGCCGCAAGCGGGAGGTGGGGTACCAAGAGATGAAGCGGGCAGCAGCTCGGCGGGCCCGCGCCACAGGTGGGCGCCTGGGCTCCTGGCTGCGCTGCATGTCTGCCCACAAGCCTTCAGCGTGTGTGTTTTTCTCTGTCGCGCATCAGCCTTCCACAAACTTGCCACTCGTGCAGAGCACCTCATACTCCTGCTCAACCTGCTCAACACCAGCGCCGCCCTGCTGGTGCCCTGCTTCATCATCCTGCACACCAAGGCCGAGCTGCTGCCCGGTTTTGCACTGACCATGGCGGTGAGGATCGATTGTGTCGGGCTGGGAGTCAACTTTGGGTTTGGGTGCCCTGCTTCGTCATGCTGCACACCAAGGCCGAGCTGCTGCCCGGTTTTGCGCTGGCCACTGTGAGCATGATGAGCTTGGCTGCACTGGCTGGGAGTGCACAGCTGAGTCCATGCCACCCTCACCCCGCCCAAGCTGGCGCGTGCACTGCTGCTGCACAACTTGCAAGCCAGGTGGTTGGCTGCTGCACAACTTGCAAGCCAGGTGGTTGGCTGGCGGCCCATCGCCGCCTGTTCTGCGGCGCTGGTGATGCAGTTCCTAAATACTGCCATTCTTCTGCCACACACTGCAGGTCTGTGTCCTCTGGCTCAAGCTGGTTTCGTACGCACACGTCAACTGGGACTACAGGTGGGCATGCCGTGGGCGGCGGCTTAGCCACAGGCAGCGGATGAGGAGCCGGATGGAGCGATCCGGAGGAGGCTTCCTCGGCTGCACTGGAGCTCCATACCCCCCTGCCTGCAGCCTTGAGCCATCCCTGTGCCCCGTGCCGCTTGTTTGCTGGATTTGTAGGTCCAAACCCCGATGCTGGCGCTCCCAGATTCCGGATGGGTTGCTCTGCCCCCAAGCTAGCGTCACGGCGCAACCTGCCAAACCCAACCCACACCTGACTGCAGGGTGGCGCGCCGCCGCGGCGAGGTGCGGCCCGGCGAGCGCGGCGGCAGCGACCCCCCTCCCGAAGGCGTCGACGAGCTGCTGCGCTACCCGGAGAACATCAGCCTGGGCAACCTGGCCTACTTCCTGGTGGCCCCCACGCTGTGCTACCAGCCAGTCTACCCCCGCAGGTGGGTGTGCTTGGAGGGCCGCTTGCTTGGAGGCGTTGCTGGCTGACTGCAAGTGTCTTGGGTGTTGCTGCTAGAGTACACCGCCCTTGCACAGCTGCAGATGTTGTTCCCCCGCAGGGCTTGCCCTCACACTGCACCTCCCCTTTCTCGGCTTCCATTTCTGCCGCGCAGCAAGCGCTTCCGCGCCCGCTGGTTTGCCAAGAAGCTGCTGCAGCTGTCGGGCTCCCTGGGCCTCATGCTGTTTGTGACGGAGCAGTACATCCAGCCAACCATCGACAACAGCCTGCGCCCCATGCGCGAAATGGTGAGTTGAGGCGGGGTGTGCGGGTGGGTGGTGTGACGTGGAATAATCATAGGGCTGGTGCGAGCTGGATCACCTGCCAACGACTGCGGTGTCCTGCGCACTGTATTGACACATGCTGCTGTATTTTCCCGTCCACCCCGGCAGGACTGGCTGCGCATGCTTGAGCGCATCCTGAAGCTGTCCATCCCCACCCTCTACTGGTGCGGCGGCAGCCAGCTTGCCCAGGGTTCAGCTGCACCGTGCAGCTGGCTCAAGCTTGCCGTGGATCTCCCTGACTCAAGCTTGCAAGTTGGACCATGTCTGCCCGCTGGACACCCAGCGCTATGCCTGCAACCCTGTCCTGTCCCCGCAGGTGGCTGGCCATGTTTCTCACGCTGTTCAGCCCTGACTGACTGTGTGAACACACTCCAAACCCGAGATCCAACCAAGCACGTCTCCCTGCCCCCTTCAACAGGTGGCTGGCCATGTTCTACACGCTCTTTGACCTGTGGCTCAACATTGTGGCCGAGGTGCTGCGCTTTGGGGACCGAGAGTTCTACAAGGCAAGTGGGCTCGTGGAGCCATTGGTATGGCTCGGTTGCTGGGCAATGTGCACCTGACCAGCCCCCACTGCCAAACCTCGGCTAGCTGTGGAACGCGCCACTACCATGGGCAAGAGCTGCGGTTGTGGATCCGATTATTGCAAGCCAGGCTGTGCACTGTTGCATTTTGCTCCCTCACCTTGCTGCACCCCTTCTCTGCCCCATGGCGCAGGAGTGGTGGAATGCCACCACCGTGGGCGAGTACTGGCGGCTGTGGAACCAGCCGGTGCACAAGTGGATGCTGCGCCACGTCTACTTCCCGGGCATACGGGCGGGGCTGCCCAAGTTCTGGGCGGGTGGGTCACACTGGGGGTAACGCAGCCGTAAAGGGGGCAACGCAGCCGTAAACACTGTAGCAGTCTGCCGCCCTGGGGGCTGGCACCTGCTGAAGTGTACCGGGGCCTGCGGTATTGTTGCTGAGCGCCAGACCGTGCGACCCAATGAGGGCCCTTGCAACCCGCCCACCCCCACCCGCACCTGCCAAACAGGTCTCATGGTGTTCTTCATCTCTGCCGTGTTCCACGAGGTGCTGGTGGGCGTGCCGCTGCACATGCTGCGCCTTTGGGCCTTCTGGGGCCTCATGATGCAGGTGAGCAAGCAGGGCAGGAGGGCGGGGTTCCCACGGTTGCACGCGCAAATGGGTGCTGCCCGCTGCCGCTGGGTGGTGTCTCAGAAGCATGGGCTGCGCACACACACGCCGGCAGCCTGTGCGTCCAACACGACTGGGCACCATCCACCGCACCTTCTGCCTCCCTTCCCAAGCAGGTGCCGCTCATGATCCTGAGCGAGGGCCTCAAGGCGCGCTTCAAGAGCGACCGAGTGGGCAACGTGGTGTTCTGGGTGAGCGGCTTCGTTGCAAATAGTTGCAAATAATAAATAATGCAAATGTGCGTACTCTGCTGCCTTACTCAGCGCCTCGATTTTGACATGGAAGCGCACACAGCCGCATTGTGCAGCTCGCTCTCCAAGTGCTGGCCACCTCGCCCACCCTCCTGCCGCAGGTTTCCTTCTGCTTTGTGGGCCAGCCCCTTGCTATGATGCTGTACTACCACGACTGGCGGCAGGGCTACACACACCCGCTGGCCGGCCTGCCCACAGACGCGCTTGCCGCCGCCATCCGCAGCAGGGCGCTCTGAGAGGCATGCCCGGGCCGGCGGCAGTTGCGCGTTTGCAGTGGAGTGCGCTACAGGACAGATACTCACTGTGCCTTGCAATGCAGATGCATGCGTAATGTGATGTGTGCTCCTGATGCGTTGCGCTCTGCTCTTTAACCTAGAGAATGAGAGGCATGCTCCATTCGGTTGTGGGTCGAGCTGATCAGCTGTGCGCCGGGAGCCCCACGAGCCACAGGAGCCCCAAGGGAAGGGGAAGTGAGCAAGCGGCAGCGGACACCGCTGAGCAGACCTGCACACCCGAGCACGTTTGATCCCCCGTTTGGCTCTGGGTTGGGTGTTTTTGCATGTTCGCATGGGGCGCACCCCTTGCTGAGTCTTGCATTACTGGTACAAAAGGTTTGGAAGCGTTCTGTTCGGCATGAAACATCTCTCGGCAGTTTCTCGCTCTCGCTCTTGAGTTCAGGGTTCCGTCATGCTGATTGTTGTGCTTGTCGCTATGCGCACTCGCCATGCTGCGCCCGTCCATTCCGGGCAGGTCAGCCGTCGCCACCGCGGCTTGCTGCTGCTGCTCCCCTCACCACTGCAGCCACGGCTTGTTGCTGCTGCTCTCCTTCTTCTTGCCACCAAACACCTTGGCCAGCAGGCCGTCATACCTGCAGCGGGCAGAGGGAGTAGCGATGGGCGGCAAACATTGCTTGCATCGCTGCCAAAAGTGCGCACATGGATGATGCTGATCATGGCTGCCTACAAGCCGCCAGCGCCATCGACGCGGCGCGCCGCAGAGAAGCAACAGCAGCCAGCATGGATGCTAGGCGCCCAGCCAAACACAATGTGAGTTTCTGGCTCACTTGGACAGCAGCTTGTCGAGCTCGGGGCCGCGGACGGGCGCCAGGTCGGGGTCGCTTCGGATGGCGGCATAGTCGTCAAAGTTGTTCTCCAGCAGCGCCTGCGGTGGTTAGTCTAGTTTAGTTTAGTCGGGTTTAACTTAAGCCGTCAAAGTTGTTCTCCAGCAGTGCCTGCGGTGGTTAGTCTAGTTTAGTCTGGTTTAACAGCTGAGCGGCAGCCCACTAGGGGCCCAACCTTCATGAGACCAAGAATGTGATCGAAGCTCATGAATGGGAGCGCCTGCAGTGGGCAGGACCAAGCGTTTGGGCTGCTTGCGTGTGCGGCAGTGCCTGCAAGCAGCCAGGGCATGGCGAGCAGGGGCCACTCTGGCGTGGGCCCAGCCAGGACAGCTTTGACGCCCACCTCCAGCACCGTGAGCGCCGACTGCCGCTGGCCCAGCGCCGCCCAGCAGCAGGCCATGTTGTAGCTGCGGGGAGGGGAGGGGGCAGGTATACCTCGAATGATGTAGGTCAAGCCATTGCTGCCTCAGCCTTGCAGGAACATGGTCAGCTGGCGCAACCCACGATGCCCCTCGCCATACCCAGGCTTGCCCTGCGAACCTCTACCAACCACCCAGCCACTCACAGCGCCGCGTTCTCCTCGCCCTCGCTGGCGCAGCTGTACTCTTTGGGGGACCCCGCCAGCCGCATCACGCCGCTGCCCGGCAGCTCCAGGCTCAGCTGCACAACGGTGCAAGGTGCGAGGCAGCAAACTGAGAGGCACTGAAAACGTGGCATCACACTGTTGCCCGGCAGCTCCAGGCCCAGCTGTGGGGCAGAGCGCAACAACAGCTTGAAACAAAGCAGCAGGTCGATGCGAGTGCGCGGTGATGCGACGAGACACACAAGCAGCTGGCCGCGCTCGCCCCAACCGGCACTCACGCCAGCAGGACTGCACCTGCACAGCGCACTCATGCACATCAACAGTGCACCCCACCCGCCCATGCACCCACCTGGAACAGGTCTAGCGCCTCCTGGTAGGCACCCGCCTGGTACTGCTTCAGGCCCTGCTCAATCGCCTCCCTGGCCCGCCGCGGCGTGTCCGACTCCCCTCGCAGCTTGTCAGCCCGCTGCGAGGCGGGGCCGCGCTCGCCCTGCCGGGGAGCCGCCTCCTCTTCCTCTGACTCCTCATCGTCGTTCTGCTGGGCAGCTGCCGCCGCTGAAGCGCCGCCCTTGCGCTTTCCGCGCTTTCCGCCCTTCTGCTGCTTGGCGGGTGCTTGCTGCTCCTCGGGTGCTGGCTCGTCGTCCGCAAAGGCTGCCAGCAGCTGGTCGGTGTCCAGGTCCGCCCCTCTGTGTGAACATGGCAAGGAGGACGCGTGCGGTGAGGCAGCAGGCAGCGGCGGGAGCGGCGGCGGCGGCAGCAGTGCCCGTAGACAATGCGCGTTTGGGCAGTGCCACTGGGTGATGCGAGCATCGGTTGATGCCCGCTGGGCGCCGCAGTGCCCAGGGTTGTAGCTAGCTCACCGCCTGTCGCGCTCCAGCAGCGTAGCAACTCCAGGTGTGTCTTCACTCTCAGGGTTAAATTCTTTTCTGCCGCTTCTGAGCGCCACCCAGCGGGCTGAGCGCCGCCCCACGAGCGGGGCTGCACGGCCCCAGCAGGCTGGGGAGGCCACACGGCAGATGGCCCTCTGCATCGCGATTTATGCGTGTCGAAAAGTAAGGTAAAGGCGTCAGAACGTTCAATTGTGCCCTCTCGATCTCGATCGAGAGCCGAGCTGGCACTTGCATGTGGCAGTCGAAGCTGCCAAACGCCCTTGTCCACCTAGCAAAACACTTGCAACCGAGCACAACCCCTCCCACAACAGCAGCAGGGGCTGCCGACTTCCCCACCGAACAAACATAATGGCACTATGCTGCTGAACGCCTGGGGGACGGGCCTGGGCGCCGGCCTGGGTGCCGGCGGCAGGGCCCTTGCTGGTCGCACGTGCCTGACCGTGCTGCAGTCCCTGCGGCGGCCGCCGCCGCTGCTGTGGCACGCCGCCGACCGGCGACCGCTGCACGCCAGGGCCTCTAGCGATGCAGCTGCTGCAGGCAGTTCTGTTGCACATGGCAGCGTGCCGCAGCAGGAGCGGCAGCAGCATGCGGGTCCAGCGCCAGCAGCAGTAGCGGGCGAGGGCAACCCGGCAGCGGAGGCGCCGCCGCAGTGCACCACCACGACCGCTCTCGGCCAGGTGGGGCCTCGGGGCTGGGTGTGGGCTGGTACGGTGGCAACGGCGGCTGGTGCGGTTGCATCGAATTTTTGTTGTGTCCAAGTTGGTGTGTGGGAGGAGACGCTGCTGCCACCGCTGCGCCCACTGCTCATGCTCGCGTTGCACCTCCACATTGCACATGTCCGCTGCAGGTCATGGCGGCCCAGGCCAACTTTGTGCGTGTGCGAGTGGACTCGCTGGAGGGCGGGGAGCCCGGGGAGCAGCCGCCCAAGGCGCGCCTGCTGTGTGTGGTGCGCGCCCTGCTCAAGAAGATCAAGCAGGTGCGAACGGCAGCTGCATAGGGTGTGAATGGCAGCTGCAATGGCAGTCATTGGGTGCGAGTGGCGCCCCGCCGATGGCCGGCCCCCTGTGTTCTCTGCTGGGGCAGAGCGTCATGCCATACCTGCCCTGCCTTCCGCGCTGCAGGAGGTGCTGGTAGGAGACCGAGTGCGAGTGGTGGGCATCGACTGGACCGATGGCCGGGGTGAGAGGCCGCTGCACAGCTCTGCTGCTGCCTGCAGGCGCACCTGCTGCTGCCGGCTTGGGCTAGACTCCCCGCCATGCAACACACGATGCCTGATGCTCCTACCTGGTGGGGCGACAGTGCGCAAGCGAGCAAGCACATCACATGCTGCTGCTCCCTCATTCACCCCCTACAGGCATGGTTGAGGAGGTGCTGCCCCGCACCTCGCGGCTGTCGGAGCCGGCAGTGGCCAACGTGGACCACGTGCTGCTGGTCTTCTCAGCAGCGCTGCCCTCCTTCCAGCCAGCGCCTGCCACGCGCTACCTGCTGTCCGCGGAGGCCGCCTGGCTGCCGGTGTGTATGAGTGTGTGGGTATGTGCATTCGTGCAGGATGGCGGGCACGGGCTGGGCGGCAGCACATGCCTGTGTTGCTGGAAACCATGCCTGCATTTCGCCGTGCTGCCCGCTGTGCTCGCCGCCAATCCGAGTGCATCTGGTCTCTCACTGGCTCCCTCTCACTGGACTGGCCCCCATGGTCTGCAGGTCACTGTGGCCATCAACAAGGCGGACCTGGTGGAGCCCCAGGAGCTGCGGCGAGTGCTGGACCAGGTGCGCGCCCCGCATGCCTGCAGCTGTTGCATCCTTGCACCGCCACGCTGCAGGCTGCACACCTCTCACCATTCGGGTGCACTGCCGCTTACCACCTGCCTCCCCACCTCTGCCCCCCCCCCCCCCGGGCAGGTCGCCGGCTGGGGTTACCGCGCAGTGGGCGTGAGTGTCGTGAGCGGCGAGGGGCTGGACGTGCTCACAGACGTGCTGGCTGGCCGGGTGACGGTTGTGGCTGGCCCCTCTGGTGCCGGCAAGTCCAGCATCATCAACGCGCTGCAGCTGCGCAGCCTGGGGCTGGAGGGTGGGCTGCTGGATGCCATGGCCGCTCGGCCCTCCGGCGCTGTGGATAGCGAGGAGGAGGAAGAGGAGGAAGAGGAGGGGGTGGCTTGCAGCAGTGACGAGGAGGAGGCGAGCGATGCCGAGGAGGAGGCAGACGAGCAGCAGCGGCGGCGGAGGCAGGATGGCGCACAACCAGCAGCAGCGGCCCAAGGGCAGCAGGGCGATGGAACTCACCGAGCCCAGCAGCACCATCCCAGCAGCAGCGACAGTGGCGATGGCAGCGATGGCAGCGCAGGGGCCTCCCTGCAGCTGCCTGCTGACCTGGAGCTCCAGGCGGTGGGCAATGTGTCGCAACGCATCGGCCGCGGCAAGCACACCACCCGCAATGTGACGCTGATAGAACTGGAGGGCGGCGGCGGCAGCGGCAGCAGCGGAAGTAGTGACAGCAGCGGCAGCGGCAGCCCAGGTGGCAGCAGCAGTGGAAGCAGCAGCAGCGGTCGCGGTGGGGGCGGCCTAGTGGTGGACACCCCGGGCTTCAACCAGCCCGACCTGTCCTTCCCCTCTGGCGAGCTAGGCATGCACTTCCCGGAGATCAGGGGGCTGGTCGACAGCGAGCGGTGCGCTGCCGCCGCTGCGCAGGCGTGCTGTGCGTGAGGCCTGGGCTGTCAATCAGCTGGTGGTGCAGCGGGCGACACCTGGAGTGCAGTGCAACCCATGGGCACCTTTGGTGTCTGCAAGCCCGTCCGGTGGGGGGGTTGTGCCCACCCGGCCCTGCCGGCCCTGTGCTCCCTCCGCCCGCAGGTGCGCCTTCCGCGGCTGCCAGCACCTGCAGGAGCCGGGCTGCGTGGTGCGGGAGGCGGGGTGGGAGCGCTACCCGCTGTACCGCGAGATCCATGCGGAGCTGAAAGCCATGGAAGAAGTGATGGCACAGCGGCAGGCCAGGTGGGTGGTCTGGGGCTGGGTGGTCTGGGGTTTTTGACACGTTGAAGTTGGGATGGATAGCAGGTCTGTCCTTCAGTGCGTGTGTGGGACTCCCGCGTACGCGACCCCTCGTCACACCCACTACATCCCACCCTCCCGTCTGCAGCAAGAAGCGGCGGGAGGGCAGCGTGCGCGTGAAGAGCCGAGCGGGCGGGCAGCAGGGCGTGGAGGCCCGGCTGGAGACCAAGGCGCACCGCCGCGTGTCGCGCCGCTCCGTGAAGCAGAAGCTGAGCGAGCTGGTGCGGGACGTGGAGGACGATCAGAGATTTTGATCCTGATCCAAGTCGGACAGGCAGTAGCCCTTTGTAAAATACCAACGTCTGAGCAAGCTGGTGCAGGGGTGGAGGACGATCAGCGCTTGTGAGCAGGGGTTCAGCAGGTTGAAAGCGGCCAATTGCAACGAGGGGCCCCTGCTCTGGTGTTCCATGCGTGTTGGCTTGGCTGCTCTTTCCTCGGCGGGCGTGCCACCTGATTTCACCTACTCGACTGTTGCTGTGGCTGCAATTTGCCATGCTCGCTTGGCACTCACAGCTTCCAGGTTACAGGGGTCTGTTCAAACAGAGGCATGCAGAGGGCGGGCACAAGGGCGCCACGTGCCACGGAAGAATGGGGGCAAGCCGATCAGAGTCAATCATTGGTGAATGCGGTAAAATTGCCGGTGGCCAGCGCCGGCTGCTAGCTGGCCGCCACATCCTAGGTACAGCAGCAATCAGCGCTCCAGAGGTGCTGAGGTGGTGTTTAATCATCTGCAGGCAGGAGTGGGGCAGGGCAAGTTTGTGCCAGGCAGGCGGGGCATGCAAGCACAGCGCTGCAGACGCAGACCACTCAAGGCCGGCCGGCCGGCAGGGGGCTGCTGCACCATGCACCACTGCACAACCACGGCTCCTGGCACGTGAATCAAACTGCGAAACAGACTCACCATCCACAAACTCGCGGCGGTCTGCAGGGCACAGGGGTGTGAGCGGAGCGGCAGAAGCATGTGTCAGCAGCAGGAGCGCGATTCGAGCAGTGACCAGCAGGGCCCAGACAGCCTTCCCCGTGCCAGCCACATGCCCCGACAGCATGCTGCTACGTCTCCGTGCACCTGGCGACGCACCAGAGCTGCCCGCTGCAGTTCCCTCCTAGCACACAACTCACCGGTCCAGCGGGGCGGCCGGATGGCGGCAATCTCGTCGGGGCTCATGTACTCGCCCGTCTCCTCCTTGGTGGCGCGGTTCAGGGCGCGCAGCTCCTCCAGGCGCTCCTCGTCGCGGTCGTCGCGGCTGCGGCAGGGTTCAGGGCAGGCAGGGCCGGGTTGAGCGCAAGCAGGGGAGCAGATGCAGCAGGGAGCCGCACAGCCGGCATGGCGGGCAGCTCTCCGTGGGATCCATAGCTTTACCACATTGCTGCATGGTACACTCTCCTGACAATGGAGTGCGCATCCCAGCCGGCACATGCACCACGCAGTTGCTGCCCGCTGGATGCTGCACCGCAAACCAGTGAGCAGCCTTGCACGCCTCCCGCCCCAGCGTGCGGGCGGCGCACCTGGCGTAGAAGGCGGGGACGCCGATGCCCAGGCCCAGGCCCAGCACGGCGCCCAGGGCACCGATCTGGGTGTCGGGGTCGGACCAGTCGATGTCCAGGGCTGCCAGCTGCACAAACTCGACTGCCTTGGGCGCCGCCGGGCCGCGGCGCGCCTGCTGCTGCCGGCGCGGCGCCGCNGGGCGGGCGCCGCGCTGCTGCTGCCTGCTGGCGCACAGCCGCTGCGGCGCCACCGCGCTGCAGGCCGCCGTGGAGGCCATTGGTGGCTGCCCTGTGGGCGTCTGCTGGCTGGGGGCTGGGGGCCGGGTTGGGGCTGCTGCTTGCAGGCCTCCTGGGTGGCTGGCAGGGCTTGTGGCGATGCCCGATCAACAATGCACCAGCCCGGTTAACAGCAGCAAGCTCTACCACGAGGGAAATGGCCGTGGCGGTGCATGGGCGCTGATGCCGCCGCTCTCGCCCGCTGGCTGGTGCAAGTGGGCCATCCCCCCAGCGCATCGTCCCTTTCTCCCGGCTGGCCGTCGCTCCCAGCCACCATGCAGTCCACCAAGATGGCCCTGGGCAGCTCCGCCGCCATTCGCGGCGCGCAGGTGGTTCGCCGCCCCGCGGGCCTGCGGGCGGCCCTGCCGATCCGCATGGCCCCCAAGGCCGTGGCCGCCCCCGCTGAGGAGCTGCTGGGCCAGCAGGCGGTGGAGCAGCAGCAGGCCTTTGAGGTGAGGGCGGCGCTCGGGCCAGGGGGACGGGGCCCCACGTGGTCCGGAGGGGGCCGGCGGCGTGCCTGGGGGGTCAAGCACCAGAATGCATGGTGCACGGCCCAGCCGCCGGCGGCGACACCCACCGCCGCGCCGCCGCCGCGTGCCTGCTGGTGGCTAGGGCGAGGTTCCGACGATGCCCGCTCCACTGCAACCCCCACTGCCGCAGGGCGGCCGCAAGCTGGCCAACCCGCCGCCGTTCTCGCTCCAGGACCTGCGTAACGCCATGTAGGTGGTGCTCGAAGGCGCCGCCCTTGTCCGGCGCGCCGCCGCGCATGCACAGCGCGATATCTGATTCGCCAGTTTGCCAGGCTAACCACCCCACACTCCCTTTGGTTGTTTCGCAGCCCGGACTCGTGCTTCGAGAAGGACACCTTCCGCTCCGCCGGTGAGCCGCAAATGTCCGCTCGGGGTTGCATGGCCCTGCAAGCTTGTGCAATGCACTTGCCAAGAGCCGCGGAAGTTGTGCATGCCCTGGATGGGCAGTGCGCCCGTCTCACGCTATCCCCTCTGCACGCACCTGGCCTCACCCGCTCCTGTTCCCCTGCCTCCCATGTGCCCTAGCCTACCTGGCGCTGGATGTGGGCATCGTGGCGGCCCTGGCCATCACCGCCTACAACCTGGACAGCCCCCTCGTCTGGCCGCTGTACTGGTTCGCCCAGGGCACCATGTTCTGGGCCCTGTTCGTGGTCGGCCATGACTGGTGAGCGCACTGCGTGTGGAGAGTGTGGTGCAACTGTGCACAGCAATGGACTGTTACGGTGCAGCCTGCTGCCCTCTGCAAGCAAGCCCGTGCCTGGCGAGTTGCACCGTGCAGCATGCCAACGCGCCGCCTGCCCGCCGGCCCGCACCATGCTCCCCTCCGCAGCGGCCACCAGAGCTTCAGCAACAACAAGGCACTGAACGACTTTGTGGGCAACATTGTGCACTCCTCCATCATGGTGCCTTACCACGGCTGGCGCATCTCCCACCGCACCCACCACGCCAACGTGAGGCGCCGGCGCATGGTGGCCGGCTGTGTGTGCAGTGGGCTGGCGGCTGGACGCCTTTGGACCAGCGGTTGTGGGCGCTCAAGCAGGAGGCAGTTGGTGCATTAGGGGCATGTGTCTGGGTTGTCATGGTGCGCTCATGCCCGCCCCACTTGCCGCTCGCCACTGCCCTCCTCCTGACAGCACGGCAACGTGGAGACCGATGAGAGCTGGTACCCCACCACCAAGTCCAACTACGAGAAGATGGACAAGTGCGCATTGAGGGTCTGTTGGAGAGGTAGCAGTGGGCGTGCGCAGCAGCAAGCGCAGGAGCATTGGTGATGGAAGTGCAGCTGCGTCTGCCCTGTACCTGCGCGCTGACGTGCCCTCACTCACTTACGTTCGTCGCAGGTGGGGCAAGCTGGGCCGCGTGCTGTTCCCCTTCCCCCTGTTTGCCTACCCCTTCTACCTCTTCAACCGCTCCCCCGGCAAGGACGGCTCCCACTTCGACCCCAACTCCGACCTCTTCACGCCCCAGGTGCGCACTGTGGGTGGGGCAGCGGCTGCGCGCAGCACGCCTGCGCAGGCTCTGTGTTTGCGGCAGTTGCGGAATAGACATTAAATGGCAGCAAGCAGTGCAAGAGCGGCGGCGCCGCTGCCGCGCTCAGCCGCCAGTGTGCTCACTGGCTTTGGAGCACCCACGCGCGCCTGCAGGAGGGCCCCCTGATTGAGACCTCCAACAAGTTCCAGTGCGCGTGGATCGGCTTCCTGGCGGGCTGCACCGTGGCCCTGGGCCCCATGGCCATGCTCAACCTCTACGTGCTGCCCTGTGAGCCAGGATGAGGGCAGCTGGGTGGGCGGGGTAACGACGCAGCAGCGCCAGCTGCAGCGCCACACCGGGACAGCGCCACACCGGGACAGCTGCGCCCTGGCTGTTGGGGGTGTCATCAATCAGCAGCCCGCCGCGCTGCTGCTTGTGCGCGGTTGGCCCACCCCTTCCTGCCTCCCCGCCACTTCCCCCCCCCCCTTCAGACTGGATGTTTGTGGTGTGGCTGGACGTGGTGACCTACCTGCACCACCACGGCCCCAGCGACAAGGACGAGGAGGTGCCCTGGTACCGCAACGAGGAGTGGAGCTACTTCCGCGGCGGCCTCTCCACCATTGACCGCGACTACGGTGCGTGTGGGCGGGCAGCATGGAGTGGATCGGCTGGAGGGAATGGGAGACAAGGGATGGCTGCGGACAGCCAGGAGTGGGCTTTGCGCGGAAAACAAGCAGTTGCAGAACCACCCCACCTGGTGTGCACACCAGCAACCCGGCGCTCCTGCCCTGCCGCAGGCATCTTCAACAAGATCCACCACGACATTGGCACGCACGTGGTGCACCACCTGTTCCCCCAGGTGCGCGCCCTGGCCTGTTGCTGAGTGTCAACCGGCCTGTGGCCGTCATGGGCAACCAGCCTGTGGCCCGTCATGGGCGGATCGAGCGCTGGCACCGTGTTTTGCACAGCAGCGTGGTGCGCGCTGTGGCCACCATGCTGCCGCTGCCACACCGGCATCCCGACCGGGCGTCTCCTCACTGCCATTTCTGCCATGGCTGCCGTATCTGCCGCCCCGCAGATCCCGCACTACCACCTGGAGAAGGCGACCGAGGCGGTCAAGCCGGTGATGGGCGAGGTGAGAGCCGCGTTGCTTGCACACATGGCCTGCTGCTGGGCCTGGTCCACTTGACAGCCACGTGTTTGGCTGTGTTTGCTGCGGGCACGGGTCTGACACGCTGTGCCCCCTCCCACTGCTGCAGTACTACCGCGAGCCCGAGCCCAGCCCCGGCTGGTTCCCCACCCACCTCATCGAGCCGCTGATCCGCTCGTTCAGGTGAGTGGCACGTCCGGGTTGCACCTGTTGAGCGCAGCTCAGCATTCAGCAAGCATGCGCTCTGCATGCCCACTAGTACCGCCTGGGTGTTGTTGCCTGCCGGTCGAGGTGGCTGGCCGCTCAACACCGCTTTCTTCCCTGCCCCCACTGTCAACCTGTGCGCAGCAAGGACCACTACGTGGAGGACGAGGGCAACATTGTGTTCTACAAGAAGGACGAGAACCTGAAGCTGTAAAGCACTGGCTGGAGATCGGCCATGCCTGCCGAGACTGCGCAGCGCCTGATCACCTAGTGATGGCGGCGGCAGCGGTGGCGGCAGCGGCAGCGGCCGCAGCCCCAGCAGCGGCCCCACTAGCATCAACTTAAGAGCGCACGGCGCGGCGCTTGCTCGCCGCCGCGCCCGGAGCCAACCCCCCTGACTGGCAGCCCCGCGCCTGCACGATAGCATTCAGATGGTGCAACGCGCCGACGGCCCTCAGAGCCGGCAGGGGGGAGCCGCGGTGGGCACCGCCGCGCCGCGCCCCTTGCGACCTACACACTCAATCTTCTTTGCCCTACCCATCCCACCCTACCCATCCTTTCCCCTGCCCTCCCCCTCCCTCTTCCCTTCTTTCCACAATCCGTGGCATTTCGTGGCATTTGATAGCGGCACCAAACTCGGCCGCAAACTCGACAATCGCTCCCCCGCCCCCCGCCGCCCCCCAGGACAGAGGCCCAGTTCAACACTGCCCTTCCTTGGCACTTGCCCACGAAATTTTCGTTTTCGTTGCGCACCCCGCTGGCGTTCGCCCCCTGTGCTTAGCTCTCTTTGTGGCGCTCTGTCACTCGCAACGTAGCACGTACGAACGACCCCGACCGCACATTGGGCGGCCTGTCAACCCCCTCTCAGGGGATTACCGCCCGACCACTTTGTAACCTAGCAATTGTTGTGGGGCGGATGCCACAGGAGGGCCGGCCCAGATGTCAACTGCTGCAGGCAGACCAACGGCGCCGTTCCCCGCGGGGAAGCGCAGCCACGGAGCGCAGCGGCACCAGCGGCGGCAGAGGTGCCTTTGTGCCTGCGGCGTCACGCTGCCACTTGGTTTGCGCTACATGGAGGAACCTCATTACACTGAGAGCGACCAAGTTGCAGTAGAGCGCGCAGCCGCAGGTGGGTCGGCCACCTCGCCTGGCCGCCTCTCGCTTGTCGCCCTCAGCCCCATAGATCGCCTCCATTTGAACTGCACTGCAGGAGGCAAGCGTGTCAGGGCGCTGCCTGGCCACCCGACGGCGGCGACGGCGGCGCTCGCGGTGTGGCACCGCGAGTTGGACGGCGGGCTGCCATCCGAGGCCCGCTGGCGCGGCTTCTCGCACTGCCGCCTACTGCGCGAGTGGGACTGCTTCCAGGGCGAGGGGCCGCATCAGGTCTGGTGGCCGCCTTACTTCCTGCGGTGAGCTGGGCGGGCAGTAGAACGGGGGTTCTTCTTTCCACCGGGGGCGGCATGCTGTTTTGCTCGTGGTTCTCAATCGTAAGCAAGAGGCGACAACTTCGTACCTTGCCGCAGACGCCGCCAGTCCATGCATGAAGTCATCGCTGCGGCGGGCCTGGTGCTGGCGCTCTCGCACTCGGGAGTCTGCACCATCTTTGACCAGGGTAATTTGTGGGGAGCTGGGCCTGGCTGATGATGGCTGTGCTGGTGCAGGCATGCAACGCAGGGGTGGACAGCACAACCCTTGCAACACAACGAGCTGTGCAGCACGCGCGCACCTAGCACCTAACAACCACCCTCCACCCCACCGCTCTTCCCCCGTTCTTCTGTCCAAGCAGACTCCAGCCGGCCGCTCTGCTTCCTGAACGTTGCGGCAGATGAGAATGTGCGCTCGCTGTTTGTGGACCCCCGCTCGTCCAGCCTGCTCAGCATCTCCACCTTCCTCAGCGACCCGCAGCAGCGGCTCAAGGTGCGGCCTTGTTGGCAGCCAGTTGCATGGTGCAGTGGGCGTGCGGGCGGGTTGCCAGACGACAGCGGCCGTGGCCCATCACCCCTGCCCTACCCCACAAGCCGGCTGGCCATGTGTGGTTGATCCCGCCACTCCCTCTACCCACCATTTCCTACCCTCTCATGCCACAGGTGCGGTCCACGCCGCTGGCAGCCCTGCGGGCGGGGCGGCCGCAGGGCTGGCGCCCGCTGTTCCAGTCAGAGGTGCTGAGCTTCCCCGGTGAGGACACCCAGTGGGGCAGTCTTAAAGTCTTTCCTGACCTCCACCTGTGAGCGCAGTGCTGGGGCCCGGCTGCTGCAGTGCGCCTGCGAATGCGCTGAGCCAGGTGCCGGCGTGGTGGCCTCAAAGGAAACAGGTGTGGGCTCACACCAACAGGGTCTATTGCGCCGCCCTGCATGCTTGCAGGTTTTGTGGAGTTTGATGACGTTTCCAATGTGGCCCTGACGTATTCGGCTGAGGCGGAGACCTACAAGCTGTGGGGCCTGCAGGACCCGGTGGCGCCCCGCTTCCACATCACCAGCCAGGTGCGCTGGACAGGTTGCCCAGCGCGGCTACTCATGCACCCTGCAGTCGGGGCTCCGCCGCCCTCGGATAACCAAACTTACAGATCCCACACCGCCCATGTTTCACTGCAAACAGGGTATCCGAGATGTGAAAATCGCGGCGGGCGCGCTGCTGCTGTTGATGGAGCCAGGCCCCGACCTCCCTGGCAAAGACTACCTGCGCCTCAGGGTGCTGGACTTGATGCACGGCGACTGCGTCAAGGTGCTGAGCAGGCTGCATGTGGGCGCTGCACCGCTTGCGAGCAGACGGGGCATGGGCAGGCAGTCGGCCCAACGGCAGGCCTCAGGGGTGGGCTCAACTTAGCTCCCTACCGCTTTGCGTCGCCGCAGGACGTGTGCCTGCTCCTGAGGGCCAGTTGCTGCCTCGCTTTGACTGGTTCCTGGCGCCTCAATCATCTACCTTCCACCCCTGCAGGACGTGTGCCTGCCCCTGAGGACTGGGCGCATCGTGCGGCCCCCAGACGCCATTGGCAGCGGTATCGAGGTGGTGGAGTTGTTTGGGCTGCACCTGCTGACTCGCGAGAGCGGAGGGCCGCTCAGCATCCGCCACATCCTGACGGGCCAAGTCAGGTGCGGCTCCGGGGGGCCTTGCGGGTCGGCGGGGCGGTGTGGGGTGGTGGTTTGGCACGGCCCTCCACCATGCTGCGCTGTGTGCCTTGCCTTCCATGAATTGTTCCTGTTTGTTGCCCATGCGTTATCAACTGCATTAAGGCGCCTCAAGTATGCCCCCTTTGCACCATCGCCTGCCAGGGAGGTGCCCAGCGAGGCGTTCAAAACACCAAACGCTTTCATCTTCCTGCCCTTCAACAACACCTTCATCACCTTCTACAAGAGGGCAGATGCAAAGGTAGGGCTAGCAAGGAGCGTTTGTGGGGCTGTTGTGACTGCTTGGAGTCAACGATGCATGATGGCCCGGCCTGCCCTTCATGCTGGAAAGCCGGTGCTTGGAGCTGGTGCATTTCCCGGCTAAGCGGCAGTAGCTGGCAAGACAACCCCCAAGCGTTCCTTGCACAGCCCACCCCCATGCAGCTGTTCAATTTCGACGGGGAGTGCCTTGCCACGCTGCCTGGAGCGTGGCTACCCAGCTCAGCGGCAGCGGCCACTGTGTATGTCAGCGATGGGCAGGATCTGCTGTTCATCCACTGCCCGCCAGGCAGCGCCCCCAGCAGCGGCAGTGGCGGCAGCGCCGGCGATGCACACGCTAGCACAGCGGCGGGCGGCGCAGCAGCAGGTGTAGCAGCGGCAACAAATGCGGGAGCAGCAGAGGAGGAGGAGGCCGAGGCAGAAGCACGGTGGTGGGAGTGGTCGGGCGGTACGGGGCGGCAGGTGCAAGACGTCCAGCAGCCCATCGCAGCAGCGCAGGAGCTCAATGGCTGCATAAAGGTGTTCAACTTGCTGACTGGCCGGCAGGTGGCAGTTGTGAAGCCGCCGCTGCCCCGAGGCGGCAAGGCGGCGCCCCGAGATGTCGCGGCAGCAGCGGCGGCGAGGGCGGCCCTGCGGCAGTGCAGCACGTTATTCTACTGTGAAGCGACCCGGCGAATATACACCGGCACCACGGATGGCAAGGTGCAGGCGTGGGGCCTCTGACATTGCTGCGATTGAGTCAACACACCCAGCCCTGTGCCACACACACCTAGTTTTGCACTGTCCAGCCTGCCCTGTACCTGTGACTGACCCCCGACCAAACTTGTCACACTGTTCACCGCTTCTCCATGCCATCTTCATTTACACAAACTGCTCAATAGCCCAATTCAAACTGCACCGCCAGGCGGTCCTGTATGAAGCAAACTGATCGCACCCTGTGGGCAGCATGTGCCTCGGTTGGGCTGCCCAAGCCTGCGCAACAGCCAGGCGGCAGCAGCTGCTGGCCTCAGCTGCCGTTCAGCCCGCGCTCTCAGCCCTGCTGCCAGTTGGTCTTGCCGGCCAGGCCGGGAGCATCTTCTGGAACTGAGGCAGGGTCCTGGTTGGTGCCTGCGCTTGCCCGCTCCTTGGCGCTCGCCCCCGCACCTGCAAGCCGTGGGTGCGGATGGTCAGAGGTGAATGGGCGGCGCGGGGCGCGAGGCAAGGTGTGTGCGAGGCGCAGCTCGTATCGGAGGCGCAGCTCGTATCGGACTGCCACCACATGCAGGACGCAGCATGGCACAGCATGGGATGGCAGAGGCAAGCGCAAGGACGGCGCATGAATCATGCAAGCGGGGCCAGCAGGCCAGTAGGCGTGGGAGCAGAGCCTCACCTGCGGCGGTGGCCAGGTGCGCCTTGCCCGCCTCGGCTTTGTCGGGGATGCGGGTGGGGCCCCCGCTGCCCCACTCTGCACAGTTGGAAGCAGCAATTGGTGTGGAGGTGGGCAGGTGCTGCACGTCTGGCATGCGCCACGTCTGTCAGGCCGCTGGCAATGCTAGGTGCGAGACGCATTATCACATGTAGCGAGGCACAGGCGGGAACTGGTGGTGCGCTTACGGGTGTCACTGCCCCGCACCCCGCGGTCCTCTGCGCTGCCGGCCTCCCTGCACGAATGAGGGAGAAAAGGTCCATGTGCTGTGGTGCCAGATGCCCAGCCATGAGCCACATGTTTGCGAGCATGAAGCGACGCGGCATGCGCAAACCGAAAGAATGGCATGCCCGCCGCCGCACCCCAGTGCGTGCCCAGCGCCGATGGCAGCGGTGATGCTGGCGCCGCCGCCTTGGCCCTCTGCAATATGTTAGGGTTGGAAAGCAAACGGAAATGCATGTCATGCAAGTTCATGCAAGTTGCAACATCATGGCAGGCATTGCGGCATGAGCATTGCTTTGCAGGGCAAGGCCTGGCCTGGCCTGGCCAGGCAAAGCATGTTCATGGCATGGCATGGCATGGTTTGGGCAGGGTGTGTTGTTCATGGTGGGAAACACAGATTGAATGGCAAGCGCTGGCACGGCACGGCAAGCACAGAGGGGCGTGGCACGGTGAGGCAACGAACGGCATGGTGAGTCATGATGGCAGTAGGATGCAGTTGGTCATTGCACAATCTCCTTGCCTGAGTGCATGCAGCTGCAGGTCACATAGTTTCTTGTCAACTGCCATGCCCACGCCATGCCAAGGCATGCTCATGTATGGCAATGGCACACCCACTACGCCACGGCAAGCACAGCAAGGCGCACCGGCGGCGCCGCCGCCCATGCCGACCACCGTGTTGCTGGCTTGGTCGTAGGCCACACCCTCGCCTGCAAGCAGAGACAGCAGCACAGCATGAAGGACAATCACGCGCCTCGGCACCACCATTGCACTTTAGAAACATCTGCAGCATGAGCGGTTGGGTTGGGATGGCTGCCCGGCTCGTGAGCAACCAGCGGCCGCTTACCGACGTTGGGCAGGTACTTGGGCAGCTTGTCCGGGTCCTGGCGATCAACCCACTCGGGATCTGCGCGATTTGGGAGATGTAAGTTGCTATGCATGGGCGGTAACTTGAGCAACTGGAGCGCCCTGGGCCACAGCACGCGGGCAACAAGCAAGGTGATGCGGGTGGCAAGCAAGACCACACCTGAGGCACGCGGCTGGTTGCCGCTGGGCGGCTCAGACCTCACGCGTGGGTCATCAGGGCTGGAGCAAGAACAATGTGCAGTGGCAGGCGCCGTGAACATAACAAGCGCAGTGGGTCGCTCGGCGGCTGCGGCGGCAGCGGCGGCGGTGGCCGCGGCAGCTTCTACTATACTCTGCGCTTCTGCAGGCTGTGGCAGCCTTGGACACCCCCGGGCAGCTGCACAGCCACGCTTGATGGCTCGCCAGGCGCCTCTCTCTGAAGCTCACACTCGCCTGACGTTGGAGCCGCCCAGCCCCTCCGCAGTCTTGATGTCGCTCATGCTGCTGGCTCACACCAGTGGACAAGGGACAGAAATCACAGCAGACAACCAGGCCTGGGGAGGGTGCTGCGGCAGTGAGGCATCAGGCTGCAGCTGCTCCGCCAGTGCTCACCGCGGCATGGTGCTCGGTACCCGCTGCCGTTCATTTCTCGCTCACTTACACAGCATGGTATGTACAAAATCTTGGCCATCAAGGAGGCACACAAAGTTCAGGCTCAATGCGCCTTGCTCAGCCGCAAGCTGCAGTCTGCGCATCACGCCACCCAGGCGCCCCATGCCGCCGCCGCCAGGCCGCTGCTCAGCACGCTGGCCACCACGTTCACGCCTGTGTTGCTCAGCACATCCCTGCCACTGACGTGGCGCACGTGCCTGGCTGCTGCGCTGCCGGGCGCCGGCCGGCCAGACACAGCTTTGCCGCTGCGCTCGTCGTGGCCGCTCCACTGGAGGGTTGCCCCCAGCAGGCTGTCCAGCAGTGAGCCTGCCAGCCCAGCCGCAAGGGCAAGGGGCACCAGCCGCCAGTCGGCTGCAGCGGCAGCAGGTGCGTGTCCATGCCCCCACCCGGCTGCCACTGCCGCAGTGGCGCAGTAGCAGCAGCCGATGAACAGACCGCCAGCTGCCGCCGCCGCAGTGCCCAGCGGGGTGACACCGCCATTGGTGCCTGGAGGTACGACGCTTCCGGTTGTGATGAGGCGCGGGGGTGTCCGGCTGGCGATGCCAATCTCGCTGGACCACTGCAGGGGATGAGGTGGGACGGGTGAGGGGCAGGCAGGTGTGAACCGCGGGCCTGCGGGGCATGTGGCTGCGGGTCAGCTGCGCCAGGCCCATTTGTGCAGGCAGCGGCATTGATCCCCCACCCGAACAGCCCCGGCTTGTCAGCAGTGGCAATCCAAACCTGCTCAACCCACCGTGTCGGCGCAGCACACGGCGTAGAAGGCAACAAAGGCTACTGCCAGGATGGCCGCGGCCTCTGCTGCTGGACTGGCCGCCGCCTCTGCTGCTGGACTGGGCATGCCACCACCCTTGCTGCCGTCGACGCTGGCGCCGACTTTGCCCGCTTGCCACGCCGCCGTTGCTGCCAGCGCCGCACCCAGCAGGCTGTTTGCAAACACCTGGGCTGCGCCGCGCTGGCCGCCGCTAGTGTGCGTGGCGTCCAGGCGGCTTTTCAGGTCGTCGCGCCACCGGGTGAGCTTGGAGCTGGACAGGTAGAAGAGGACGAGGGTGCAGCCGAAGCGCAGGCCAGACGCCATGTGCAGAAAGCCGACCAGCGCTGCAGCCAGGGCGCCTGTGTGGGGTCAGGGGAGGCGCGAGTACTCGTACACTAGTGGCGGCAAAGTCGGCGGGTGACGGTGGCGGCGGGTGGCGGCCAGCAGCAGCGGCAGCGTCCAGCAAGCTCCGACTTTGCATTCTTCGCACCTGAAAGCGACAGGGATCGCTTGCGTAGGCCGTGCAGGGCAAGGGCCGCTGCGAGCGCGCCGGCGGCGGCGAGCGAGGCGCCATCCTGCATGGCCGTATGCTGATCGGTACCCGCCGTGATGGTGGGATGACCCAGACAAGTCGCCGGAACTCAACGAAAGCGCTGAAGTTGAACCAGCCCCGCGGGCGGTGAGCGGGCTCAGCGGCGGCATGCCGCCGGCAGTGCACGTTTGATCACGCTATTGTTACATGCGGCACACATGCGCAAATAAACATACACAAACTATCAACGCTGCTGCTGCACTGGCTCGTATCATGCGCCCTGGACAAGATCAAGCATCACCCCATGCTGCGGCACGGCGAGCGGTGGCTCAAGCCACACCCCCCTCAAGCGCTCCATAGTCGCGCGTTCCCCAGTCTCACGCCGCCAGCTTCTTCAGAATGTCCAGCTCCTGGGACAGCGAGGCGTCTCCGATGTTCTTCATCTCGGCCTCAAAGGCGGGGATGAACTCCTTGAAGGCATCCTTGGCCTCGGGGTTCACAGCCAGCTTCTGGCTCTGCCGCTCCCAGCGGCCCTGCGGGTTGCAAGGTAGGTGTGGAAGGCATGTGGGTAAGGACAGGCTGGCGGCATGTGGGCGTGCAGGAGGCACGCTAAAGCGAAGAGCAGCAGAGCCAAGGCACTACGCAGCAGGGGATGCAAGTGTGCTTGGCGCAACTCCAGCACCCACGGCTCACCAGGAGAGGCACCATGACGGGCCAGGGCGGCGGCAGGATGCAGGCGTCGGGGCGCAGCCAGGTGTCCAGCACACAGCCGTCGGGGGTGCGCCTCCAGCCTGTAGGCAGATGGAGATGACATTTGCTTGAGGGTTGGCGGGCAGCCAGGCGCAAGTGACAGCACGGTGCAGCCTTCCTGCCGCAACCAGCACGGCTTGCCACGGTGAAGGTGTGCACAGACACGGCGCACCGTACAGCTGGACCGGCACTGGGCAGAAATAGTAGGGCAGGGCGGGGCATATGGGCGCTGGGATGACGATTGGCTTCTTGTCGATGGAGGCCCACTGGTCCAGCAGCCTGCAGAACGGGGTGGGGTTGCAAGCATGGGCAGGGAACGAGCGCGAATACTAATAGTCCTACTGTAGCAGGGCCAGGTGCGTAGTCGCAAGGGCTGGTCAATGGTGATCGGGAGCTAGGCCACGCCCCCTACCATGTCTGCAGGATTCTCACTCAACCAACCTACAGCAGCATTCTCACTCACCAGCCCTGCAGCATGTCGGTGTAGCGGGCCAGCAGGACCGCCTTCTCCACGCCGTTGGAGTCGAAGAAGTGGGTGTCCGACACGGGTGGCAGCACCTGGTTGGGCAGCTCCACCGTTCGCTCAGACCTGTGGCGTGTGGGGGCCGGTAGTGGTTGTGGCACAGTTAGAGGCTGCTGCTTGGGCAGGGCTTACAGCCAGGGCCTGCGAAATCGCCACGTGCATCGCTCAGCTGCAGCAGCCGCACCTGAACTGCTTGCCCTCCCGGTCGGCGTAGGTGACAGCGAGGCGCAGGGGGCTGTTGGCGGGGTTGGCGGGCGGGCGCAGGCGCAGCAGCACCACCCCTCCCTTGATGCCCTCCTCGGTCTTGGGTGAGGGGAACAGCGTGTGCACCTGGTTCGGAAGGGGTGGGGTGGGGTGAGGAGAGTGGGGAGGGTGGAGTGTGTGTGGCTTGTGTGGAAGCGACACCCTACAGGCTGCCCGATGACACCCACACCAAAGTCAACGCCAGCTGGCACACCCATCCCACCATTCCACCACTCCACCCACCGCCGCCGCACCCGCATGATGGTGCCGTCGCGGCTCAGCGCGGATTCGTTGGGGTTGGGGGAGCCGTACACGTGCAGGATGCGCCAGCCGCTGACGTCGCCGTCGGATGCCAGGCTGGAAGGCTCGACTTGCAGGGCCAGGTCGAACACCAGGGGGCTGCACAGCGGTAGGGAGATGTGCGGTTGGGGTGGCGTTGGCGCTGTGGAAGCTTTGTCAGCTTGGCAGGCATGCGGCTTGCTCAGCAGCACTGCACCAGTGATGCGCAGCCTGCACAACAACAGCCAGCAGCGCTGCCCATCTGACTTCCATCATGTCCCCCAGCCGGCACTCCCGGCCCGGCCCATCCACTCACGTGACTGCGTAGTCAAACTGCTCCACCAGCCGGCGCTTGAACTCCCCGGGGCTGTGCACGCTGAAGTAGTTGGCGCCCTTCACTTTGGAGATGGCCTCCACCAGCTCGGTGTTGAAGTCCAGGCCCACGCCTGGTGCGCGGGTGGGTGGCAGTGAGCAGCAAACGCGTAGAATTGTAATAGCTGGTGCAAAGTCCAGTGCATGGCCAGAAACATCATGAGCAGCAACGCAACCATGAGGCCGGCAGGCAAGTCGGCTGCAGGGCAACAGGTTGCGGTGCAGCCCGCACCGATCAGGGTGGTGTACACGCCGTCTGCGGCGTTGGCCTTCAAGCGGGCCAGCAGGCCGGCGTCGGAGATGTCGCCCGTGTTAGGCTGCAGGCAGAGGATGGTGGCAGGCAGCAAGGCTTGGGCTTGCCTGTGCAACAGCAGGCGGGCCCAGGCAGCCCCCATCTTCTCCCTGTCCCCTCCCTACCTTGTTTCACCCCTCCCCTCTCCGTCCACCCTTTCCCCTCCCTCCTCCCTGCCACCTGCGCATCGGTGATAAGAATCACGCGGTTCTCCGTGGTCGTCTTGTTGGCCTCCATGCAGGCACGGCACGCCTTTACGGCGCTGGTAGCCTCATCGATGCCGGCTTGCAGGTTGGTTCCCGATGTGTCAGCCACATCTCGCTCGATCTGCGGGTTGTGGGGCAGCATGCAAGCGCGGTTCTGGTTTGTTGTGCAGGTTTCCACCAGCCTGGTGTGCCCAAACTCCATCAGCCAGCGCTCCGCCGACCAACCTTCCTGAATGCACCAGCCTGCCCACCCACCCTGCGTTTCAGCTCAGCCACATCAGCGCCCTTCATGCTGGCCAGGGCGCGGGGGGTGCAGGCGCCGTCGGAGAACAGCACCACCCCCAGCGAGTCCTCAGGCTTGAGCTGGTCCACAATGCCGGTCAGCACCTGCACAGCGGTTTGACGCACCCTGGGGAGGTTTCATGGGCTGGCTGGGCAGACCAAGTCCAGGATGCAGGCAGTCGGGCAGTTTGCCAAGCTGCACAATGCACCGCCCTGGCTGAGGGCGATGCTGTGCCACGTGCAAGTGTGCACAGCGGCTGCTGGGCGCACCTCCTTGGCAACTTCAATCTTGGTGGCTCGCTGCTCTGCAGGACGAGCAGAGGGCACGGCATGTGTGCGTGATTCGGTGCAGCTGTTCGTGGCGGTTCAAGGCCACACGACCATCAGGCGTGCAACTGAGCAGGCTGCCTCCTGCCATGGCGCGGTTCCGTCGCTCACCTTCCGTGCTGAGCTGGACCTGCTTGCCCGTGGCTGGGTCGTAGTAGTAGCTGCAAGAGGAGAGAGGGTGGGAGGGTAAATTGCTTTGCGCAGAAGGAGGCTGAAGGCGCAGGCCAAGCAGCGAGCGCACAGGCGCCTGGCCAGCAATCCCGGCAATGGTTGACAACAACATCGCGATGTGGAACACAACAAGACGCCACACCGCACAGCGTGGCACAGCGGATCAAAGTGCAGCACAGCACAGCGTACCTGTCAAAAGAAGACCCCATTGAGCCGGAAACGTCAAGCAGGACGATGAGGTTGAGGTTGGGCCTCTGGAAGGAGGCGGCTTGGATGCCTGGTGTGACGGTGAAGTGGTGGAGAGGTGGGAGAGCGGAGGTTGGGCCGCAGGACGCACATAGCCCATTCTGTTGGCATCCAGCTGCTCAGCGAAGCCGACAGGCCTAGCATGCAACAGCTGGTCTAGTTAGTCTAGTCTAGGTTAACAGCTTTAGTCTAGTCAGCATGCAACCGCTGCATGCATGCAGAGCGCACCGCTGTCCAGGCCAACGGCCAGGTACATCTGTGTGGCGTTTTCGGTGTCGAGCAGAGGATCCTCGGAGACGGCCAAGGAGTAGATGGGGCAGAACAGCTCCTGGCAGGGCTGCTGGGTGGCGTTGCTGCAGGGAGGGGACAGAAGAAGCTTGGCGATGGGAAGGTGCAAGTGAGAGATGCCCTCCGTCGCGCGTGCACGCCTGGCCATGCACTGGCCATGCTGCTGCAAACTGGCCAGCAGCGTTCCCCTCACGCTGATGAGCTGGTTGTCAAAAACTCATAGTCCTTGGCGATACCTGCAGGGGCCACAATGTGAACTGCAGTAGAGCGCACAGGTCTGGCATGCACAAAGGCTGCACCCACCAGCCAGCAATCCGCTTCAGTCACCAGGGTTTGAGCGCACCGTACCTTCAAACGTGATGTCGGTCGGTAAGGGCAAATCTGGCGGGCGGGTGCGAAATGTGCAGAGACGGGCGTCTTAGAGCAGGCAAAGCGGCTAGAGGAAGGCTGGGCGGCGATGCCAACAAGGCGCACCCAGCAGAGGCCCAAGAGCAGACATCGTGCGGACTCACAGCCAGCTTTTATATTCTCCCGGAAGTTCTCCACATCCTGGGCACCACCTGCTTGGATTCGGTGGGACGGCACCAAGTGAGCCGAGTGGGCACCTCCAGCAGTCGCTGGCTGCAGTGCAGGGCTGCTGGTTCAGCCTGCCTCACCCCTCTCCCGCCCAACCTGTTGCAAAACCCAGCGTCTCGCTGGCCACAGCTGGTGCTGCTGAGGGCGCTGGCATGGCGGCGGAACGGGCGGCCCCGCCGCTGGGGGCGGCAAGTGCTGCGGTGGTGGGGGCGACGGCCGACTGTGCGGCAGTGCCGGCGCCGGCACCACCGGCCAGCGGCACTCCGGCAGACACTTGCTGGGGCGTGACGCCAGTGGCAGCCTCAGAGTCTGTCGTGGTGGGATGGGGAGGTCAGCGCAATGATGCAATGTCAGGGCTGGATGGTGTCAAAAGGAAGGTTGGCAGGCAGGTGCGGCGGTGGTGGCGGCGGCACCTGAACTAACCCAAACCCGGCGTCTCACAGTACAGCGCGCTGGTGCAGTTGCTCTCGTAGTCCCAGAGCGCCTTATCGTCTCGAGAGGACTCGACCAGCAGCACGCGCGCACCCCATCCGGGGCTGCAGCACAGGGCCAGGCAGGCTAGGAGGAGCAGAGGGGCTCTCATCGTGTCGTGTGCAAGGTGGGAGAGCGAGCACGAGAGGGCAGGGTGAGCTCTATAGACGGGGAGCCTTCTGCTTTGGGTTCGCCACGGCGTGCCTGCCCACCTTCCTCTGCAACCATGTTCACATCCTGCTGCCGTGCACGTCATTTACAGGGGTGCAGGCACAGGAAAGATCTACAGGGTTGTGATGCGCATGTGGCACTGGGGGCCTGTGCATGATTGAGTCCGTGGGTGGTTGAACGTTAGTTGGGTAAAGCGGCAGTCGGTCAGGTTGGTAAGTCAGTCATCGAGTCCTGAATGCAAGCAAGTCTGTACAAAGATGAGAGCAGGAAAGCAGTGCAGGGAGACACAGGTAGCAGGCATAAGAGGCCAGCCAGCAAATGCACCGGCTTGACAAAGGCAGAGTTGCAGCCAGCCGCCTCACGCCCGGGCACGCTGCAGCAAAGACTTGAGGCCGGCCCCTGCGGCCTTGCCCTTGGCAGCTGCCGGCTTGCCCTTGACCCCGCCGCTGCGCCGTGCTGCTGCTCCATTGGCTGCCGCTCGGTTCTCCTGGCCAGGCGAGGGCTCATCCCCCTCCTGCTGCTGCTGCTGCTGCTGCTGCTTGCGGCGCCCTCGCTGCTGCGCCTGCTGCGCCTGCTGCCGCGGCGCCTCTGAATCCTCCTCCTCTTCCTCTGTGCCAGCCCGCAGCCGCGCCGGCCCAGCCGCTGCTGCTGCAGACTTGCCGGCTGCTCCTCGGCCCCTGCCGCCGGCCGCCGCTTTGCCTGCTGGGCCGCCGCCCAAGGAAGCCTCCGAATCGCTCCATCCCTCCTCCTCATCATCATCTGCCTGCTGCTGGGCAGCCGCGGCAGGGCGCGCTGCCCGGCCGCCGCCACGCTGCTGCCGAGCGCCGGCCTCCTCCTCTCCCTCGATGCCCTCCTCCATCTGCTCTGCTGCCTCCTCCTCGTCTTCCTCCTCATCTGAAGGCTCTGCACGCAGCTTGCCAGCCGCCTCCGACTTGGCACCGCGCCGGGGCTGCTGCCGTGTGGGTGTGGGCGCGGGCTTGGAGCGGCCCGAGCCGCCCCGCTTCTTGCCGCCTGGGGCAGGGGGGCAGGGAGGCAGGGAGGGGAGGGTGAGGGCACGCATAGCGCGACCGCCCTGTACAGTTACCTTAGTGCGGGCACCACAGGCACCCCAACCACCCTCCCCGGCCAAGGGCAGGCCGCCGTCTCACCTGCAGCGCCTTTCTTTGAGCCGCCGGCGCTCCCCTCTGCATCGCTGCCCTCCTCCTCTTCTTCCTCGCCTGCCTGGGCTGCGGCCCTGCCCCGCCCGCCGCGCCGCTGCGCCCTGCCGCCGCTGCCGGCTGCCTTGCGCTTGTGGCCGCCCTCCTCTCGCTCGCCGGCGCCGTGCGTTGCTGCGGTCTCAGGGGCGGGGGTGCCGCCCACTGACTCATCATCATCTGACAATCAGGAGGACACAGGGAAGGACACGAAATTTGGTTGTCAGCGGAGCTCGTGCCCTCCCGTTGCAAAGCACGGCACCAACTGTTGGCAGATCACCTGCCCAACCCGCCACCCTGGGGTTCCAGCCCACCTGCATCCGGCATCGCACTGTCCCCCTCCTCCTCTGCCGCCGCTGCCGCCGCCTTGCGGCCCTTGCCGGCCTTGCTGCCTGCTGGCTTGGAGCGGGGGCGCCCGCCCGCCTTCTCAGGCACGGGCAGGCTCTTGGCCATCAGCCTGCGAGTGTGAGGAGGGGAGGGCGGCGGAGCCTGATAAGACTAAAACCGTCTGGTAACGATGGCAGCCCGGCTGCAAGTTGACCTGCCTCACGGCACAACCCGCAGCCCACCGACATCGGCAGACCCTGTCCTGCCGCCGCCTCACGTGCGCAGGAAGAGGTCGTTTTGCCACAGCCCCGGTCTGAAGAACGGCTCCCGCGGCAGGTCGGAGCCGTCCAGCCGCTTGGCTGCGGCAAACCAGAGGCGGGACGGATCACAAAGCAGGTCAGGCAGGTGCAGCGGGCATCACGCACGCAGGGCAGTGCAGGGGGCAGGTTGCAGCCGCCTAGCCGCTTCGCAGCGGCAGGAGAGTCAATGGGTGGGCAGGCCAACCACCCGCGGTCAGGCACAAGGCTGCATGCCGGCGCCCCCACTGCGCCCACTCTCCTCCCCCCAGCCAGCTCACCCTGCTGCTGCAGGTTGGTGGGCCTGAAGCACAGGCGCGGCAGCACCACCTGGCCCGGGAACCGCCCCAGCTCCGGCGCCTGCTCTTTGCCCTTGAGCAGGCGGCCGCTGATCTGGCGCAGCTGCACCATGGCCATGTCGCACAGCTGGTGCGCCTCCTGCGTTAGTGGGGCAGGCATGGAGCGTTTGAATGCGCATTACGGTGCTCCACAAGGCACGGTTGCTTGCGCGCTTGCTTGCACCTGCCCAGACTGCATGGCAAGAGGCCCAAGAGCAATGAACACTGCCATCTGAGCGCACCTGGGTGCGTGGATCATCAGTGGCGTCCTCGCAAAACTTGAGGGTGCGCAGCAGCTTGAGCGGGGCAGGCAGCAGGCGGGCCAGCTCGCTGGGAGAGGTGGGGTGGTCCGCAGGCACCACCAGCGCTTCCAGGGCAAACTGGGAGGGAGGGAGAGAAGGGAGGGGCCGGTACACAATCAATGCTCCGTCAGCAGGGGTGCACTTCAGCAGAGGGCTGCATGCTGCCCATGGACTCGCCGAGCCCCTTGCCGCATGCAACCCCTGCCGAACTGCCATCTCGTCCCCCCCTGCTCACCTGCAGCATGGCCACGAAGGGGCTGTAGGGGGTGCCCTCTTCGTACTCCTCCTCCCGCTCCTCGGGGCTGGCGGCCGCAAAGTCGTCCAGCACCTGAGCAGGGGCACAGGGCAGTACAAGATGAAGTCGAGTGTCGATTGAGGGGATGTGTGGGTTGAAGCGGTGTGGGTGGGGAAGGGGTGCAGCGGTGGCAGCGGACACTGGCGTGGCGCCGGGCATTACTCCGCGCTGCTGAACGCAACAAGCCGGCCCTTGAGCGCGCAGGCCTCATGGAACCATCCTGCCCCACCCACCTCCTGGGTCGGGTAGTCGGGGTGGTGAGCCAGCAGGAAGATGAGGAAGGGCAGCATGAACTCTGGCATCTCCTGCAACCAGCGGGGGAGGGGCCCAACCAAAACAACCAGAACAGCTCGTGACTCTGGGCAGAGGGGAGGCCGGCGCTTGTCCACATGCTGTGCTGTGTAACAAAGCAGGGCCCGCAGCCGGCATGAAACATGGCCCGCTTTGAGCAGCAGCGTGGGCATCGGGAGTAGCCCCGGTGTGAGCCGCACCACGCCGCACCTGGATCATGCTGCCGCCGCCGCCCGCCGCCGCTGTGCTGGCCGCCTGCTTCTGCACATCTCTCCTGCAGTGATTAGCAACGGGAGGCCGCAGGTGTGTGCAGGAGGGGCGTCGCATGGACGTCACTTTGTATCTCTGTGGCACAAGTGGCCGCCAAGCAGGCCATTGCCGCCCACCTCCACGGCCACACCCACCGCACCCAGCTGCATCCGCACGTGCGCAGCCACCTCCTGCTGCTCAGCCCCCTCAAACCAATGCGCCATGCTGCCCACCTGCGCTCCAACACATAGCTGCGCAGCGTGGTCAGCGCGTGGCGCCGGTTGCGCTCCTCAGGATCGATCCCAAACATGGCCAAACAGGCGGCGTACTTGGAGGCGCGCTGGCCCTGCGGTGGGGTGGTCAGGGCCGGTGGCAAGCGGCGCGGTCGAAGGGCGGGGTACGAAGAGAGACAGCGCAGGCTGCATGGCCTCGCAATCAGCAGCACGCTCAACAGCACACAGCCTGCGCTCGGGCGCATACACTTGGCGCCACACATCGCACCCCCACAACTGCCCGAGGCATGCGCTGCGCACCTGCTTGCGCTTGGCCATGAGGTTGACGCAGCGCGCCAGCTTGTGGATCATGGCGTGGCGCGGCTCCACCAGCGGCTCCTGCACGCGGCAGGTGGTTGGGCAACTACAGGTGTAATAACTGTAGGTGGAATAATGAGAGCCACATGAGACCGATATCCAACATCCAGGCATGCGGTGCTTCGCCAGCTGGATGCAGGCATGGTGGCGTCTCGACGCCCTGCCCAACTACAACAGTGTTCAGCCCCCAAGTTCAACGTGCAGCTCAACAAGGCACGCCACCACATGTGAGCTATCCCCACCCACCTGCAGCGTGAGTGCCAGGTTGGCGTACAGCGCAGCGGGCATGTGCGAGTCGTAGGCCCTGGCCAGGCGCAGCAGGCCGCAGACTGCGCTGTACCGCACCCACGCCGCGTCTGCTGGCAGGGGGGAGAGGGTCGGCGAGTCAAGGCTAGGGGGCGAGCTCAAATCGGTAGTTCGAAGCAGTTCAGATGCATACGCTGGGGGTGGCAGCGGCAGCGCATGCTGCTGCACCAGCAGCGACACCAGCAGCGGCCCCAGCAGCGCGCCTGTGCACTCCTCCTGCTCCTCCTGCTCCTCCTCGTCCTCGCTGGCGCCGCCCTCCACCCGTCGGCGCTTGGCGCGCTGCTGCTCGCCGCCGCTGCCGGGGAAGCTGCATAAATTGAAGGCAGGGGAGGCGCAGTGAGGCATGGGGCAAAGTAACATGCTCTTTGCAAAGCCTCCATTGGCACTGCTGCAAGGATGCAGCTGCTGAGCATGCTCCAACACGCATCCAATCTGCCTGCCACCACACACGAAGCCATGCACACGCACACAAAGGCAAAGGGCGCAAACTGCTCCGCCTCGGCCTCGGTGTCCATCAGCGGTTCCAGGGCCTCCCACACCAGCCGCGCACGGTCAGCCATGGCCTGCTGGCAGATAACCACAATGGGGGGCTGAGTGCAGAGGCGAAGTGCGGAGGCTGCTGCGGCTCTCACACCGGCACCTGCAACCTGCCATAGCATACATCGGCCGCCTTGCTTTGACCCCACCCAGCGCTTTTGACAAGCCAGCTGAACCCACCTGGGTGATGCGCACGCCCGGGCTGTCAGGCACCAGCGCCTGGCACAGCGTGCGCAGCGCCGCCGTCTGCAGCAGGCAGCAGGGCATCCCTTCTTTCATCCCAGGATGACCACAGCCTGGCTGGCCGGCTCTGGCAGGTGCTGCCGGCAACACACGCAGCAGCTCCACCTGCCCCATTACACGACCAAGTGCAGCCCCCTAGACCATTCTTCGCAGCAGCTCCTCCCCACCTTGAGCTCTGTGGTGGCCGAGGGGCGGCGCCAGTCGCGGCCGGTGCGCTGCGGGTCGTAGTCGCTCAGGGGCTTGCCCCTGCAAAGGAGGTGCAAGCCGACATGCAGGGCGCGGCTGGGGTTCTTCAAGAGCGCCAGGAGTACGCACACAAAGGAGGCGCTGTCGCATGCAGCCCAACCAGCATCATCAACCCAGCCCTCAGCCTCACTTGGAGAGGTCCATCTCCAGCAGGTGGCTCAGCACAAAGTCGACCACCTCGTCGGCGCACGGCTCGAAGGCGGCGGGCACCAGGCGGCCCAGCATGGACACGCCCTGGAGGGAACAGAAATGCCAGTGTGTCGGCCCAACAGGACCCACTGAGCAGGCCAGGCGAGGCACTCGGCGAAGCTGGGTTTCTTCCGAGCCCAGGCTGAGACACAGGCAAGCCGGCATGGCACGCTGCTAACAAAACAGCAAAGCAACCTCTTACCTTGAGCGGAGCCAGCAGCGCACGGTGCGAGGCGCGCGCCGCAGGCGACTGCACAGAAGTGGGGTAAGCAATTCTGACAAGGTTATGGCCCGGCAGGGTGCCTGGGTTGCTGACACTGCTACCACCATGCCATGCACACTACACAGGCAACACGCCAGCCGTTCCTCCAGCCAAAGCAGTTGCACACACCTTAAGCCGGTCCAGCAGCCTGTCTGCCAGGTCAGCAGCAGCCTTGGCCGCGCCGTCCGGCCCGGACACCACCACCAGCGCTTTCACCGCCGCCTTCACGCAGCCGGGGTTGCCGTCTCCACAGAGCTCGGCCAGCCGCTCCAGCAGCTGTGTGGGGAATGAGGCCGGGCGAAGGATGTGAGGCAGGCAGTGGGGTTGTGGCTGGTGGTGCAATAGCTGTGTTGTGGTTGCCCTGCACTGCTCCCCAGCTGCGACAGTTCCTGCCATCCAAACTGATTAACGCTGAAGCTGGCACGCGAGCTAGCCAATGCACCAGTTGGTTGTTAGCGCACCTCTGCTGGCACCTCCTTCTTGGCCGCTCGGCAGGCCTCCACCATCAGCTTGCCCGCCCGCGCCATGACCTTGGCGCCGCACTCGGCCAGCAGCGGATCGTCCGCTTCAAACAGATCGGCGACCTGGTCCATACTCTGCAAGGTTCAGGACGTGCACGCGACAGGAGGCGCGGTGCTGAGAGGAGGGCAGGCAGTGCAGGGTGGGTGTCGCCTCCCGAACGTTGTTGCCGAACAGCAAAGCTGACTGGCGGGGCTCGCACCATGCTGGCCCCTAGCCCAGCATTCTCGCCCCAGCTAGCAACATGCACAGGGCCCACCTGCGCAAGCAGCTGCGGTGCTGCAGCAGCCACGTCCACCAGCAGGCGCTGGGCTGCACAGGAGAGGCAGGCGGAGCTGCACAGGTCAAGACCGCTGCTATGGGCAGCAACTGAGATGAGCGAAGCAGCGCCGGCCAACAAGCCATGGTTCCCATCCCCGACCCAGCAAACAGCCGCCCACCTTCTTGGCTGCCCTCTGCCTCCTCCATCGCTGCATGCAGCACTTCAGGCGGCAGCAGAGCGGGTGTGAGGCGCGCCACCAGCACACGTGTCAGGTCGGCCACAGCGCCCTTCGAGCCCACGCGCTGCAGCACGTCCTTGCCGGCTGCAGAGGGAGCGAGGAGAAACAGACGCGGTGCGGTCAGATGCAGGCCAACCGCATGTCCTTCTGCATTTACCCCACGTGCCAATGGGCTGACGACATCCTGCACAATGCACCAGAGCAAGCAACCTGCACTGGAACCAGAGGTGCCCACCACCAAAACCCCCTCACAACCCAGACCAGCATTCCTTGCCTGCAACAGCGTCCTTGTGAGTGCAGCCGTAGGCAGCCAGGGTGGCCAGGCCGCGGAACACGTGGTTGTCGCGCTGCTCCAGCAGCTTCTGCAGGCCTGCGGGTGCAAGGCAGCGCACAGCAGCACAGCCGGCGTGAGCACCAAGGGCCAGCCGGCGTACAGCGCAGCCTAGCACTCACAGCCAAAAAGTGCAAGCAGCCGTGAATCCTACAACCCCAGCTACAAGTTGCCTAGGCTGCAGAGGCTCACCCTCCTCAGGCTTGGCCACATCCCGCAGCACCCCCGCCAGCTCGTGCACGCGCTCCTGCAGCAGCTTCTGTGGATCGCCCTGGGGCCGCCCGCTGGCGGCGCCTGCCTGGGAACCGGAAGCTGCTGCACCGCCGCCCATGGAGCTGCGGGCAGAGGAGCAAGACATGGCAGGATTGCTCGGCGTTTGTCCAGCTAAGCGCATTTGCACCTGTCACGCCAGCACCTGAATCGAGGGACGCGGAAGCCACCCGGTAGGCAGCGGCGAAAAATGCGCAGCACAGCAGCAGCAGCGCTTGACGCTCACCTGCCGGCCCCCGCCAGGCTGGATGTGCGCGCCTCCTTGGCCGCCGCCCGCAGCGCCAGCAGCTGCAGCACACACCCCTGCACCGCCGCCTTGCCCTGAGGGGTGGGCCGAAGAGAATCGGAGCGCATGATAGGTAGAGTGGCATTGCCAATCAACAGGGAGGTGAGTACACAAAAAATTGCACGCACCCACCAGCCAGCCTGCCCAACAGCCAGCCAGGCAGCCAGGGCACCCACCTGCAGGATCTTGGCCAGCACAGGGCGCCCCTCCTCGCCTGCAGAGGCACAGGCGGGACTAAATAGTGCACATCCAGCGTACGAGCTGCAACTGGCCTGCAAGCCGGCAGACCCCAAGCTCGGCCCCCATCCTTGCTGAGCCCCCAACCGCTCCTCCGGCCCGCTCCCCCCGCCCGCTCACCAGCTTGCTTCCACAGCAGCGCCCAGAGGCGCGCCACGTCAGCGGGGGCCAGCTTGGCAGGGAAGATGCCCGCCCTGAACACCACGTCAAAGATGTGCGCGCCCAGCTCGGGGTCCCGAACCGCCAGGTTGCAGAGTACCAGCGGGATACCCAGGATCATCTCCATGCGAGGTGCGGAGCCTGGGTCGGTGGCGCTGGCCAGCACCCACGCCCGCATGACTGCCGCGCACTGGCTGGCTGCCTCCCGCCGCACCCCCGCCTTCTTGTCTCGCAGGCGGGCAATCAGGCAGCCCAGCACGCTGCCGCGCCCCTCGGTCGCCTTGCTGCCCGCCAGCTCCGGGTGGGCCTGCAGCGAGGAGTGAGGGGAGAGTGTGGCGGTGTGACGTCATGCCTGCATTGCGGCAGGCAACATCATGATTGCATGCAGCAGCAACGGTGTGACGCATGTGGTCGAGCAAAGATAGAATGCCTGCACAACTGGTTACAGCCCAGCCCCGCAGCCCTGCACCTGCAGCAGGGTGGCCACAGCCGCCGCGGCCGCCTTGCGCACGCTCTCCTGCTCGTCAAATAAGCGGCCCACTGCCGCCTTGACCACCTCAGCCTGCATGACAGAGCAGCAGGCTCAGCCTGATCATTTGTACATCAACCCCAGGGGACCGAAGCACCCAGCCGCAGCTTCGCATACAATCTCTAAGCCCGGCGACCGCGGAATGTCCACCCCGCACCCCGGCTGCTGCCCCAACCACCACGCTTGCCTGGCGGGCCTCTGAGGAGGCGCAGGCCTCGTACAGCGCCGCTGCATAGTCCAGCACTTTGCGACGCGCCTCAGCCTGCAGGTATGGTGGCGCGAGTGAGTGCAAGCCGGCAATTTGCCGCCGCAGTACAGCCACCGTGCACTCCCACAGCCACCATGCCAGGCAAGCACGTAGCACGCAACGCCAGCCAAGGCCACCCAAACCAATCCCAGCCCCACCTCTGCATCCACGGTGCGCTTCAGCAGCGCATCCAGCAGCTCCTCGTATTCGCTGATGATGGCGCTGCCGCCCGGACCCGTCAGCAGCTGTGACACCATGGCACACGAGAGCGGGCTGTGAGCAGTAGGGCAGCGCGGCGCAACCAGGCAGCCACGCAGTGAGCAGCAGCATGCACGGCACAGTCAACAGGCTCCCCACCTTGGCCACCAGGTCCAGGGCCGCCAGGCGCTGCTTGGTGTCCTCAACTGTCAGCTCGCCCCGCAGCAGCGGCAGCACCGGCAGCAGCACCTGCGGCAGCGTCTCGTGCAGCTGCGGGGCGAGGGGCGACAAGGCAGCGTCCAATTCATGCGGAGCAGACTGAGCGCGATCAATCCACATGGGCAGCACGGCAATGGCACACAGCCGTGCCGCTGCGCATGCCAAGCACTCATCCATAAGCTGCGCAGGACGAGAGCACCCAGGCACCCACCGCGTAGAACACGGAGTGGTGGTCCCCCCGCAGCTCGCTGTCGGTGCGTGCCCCCGTGAGCAGGCCCGACAGCAGGCGCTGCAGGTACGGCTGCACCGTGGTCTCGGTGCGCTGCAGCAGCGCCTTGGTGGCGGCATGGCTGGCGGGCGCCTCGGCTGCGTGCGCTGGCAGCAGGCGGGTGAGCAGGATATCCAGCTGCGACTGGGGCAGATCATCCGCCTCCTCCACCATCGCTCGCAGCAGCTCCACCACAGTGCCCTCCAGCACGCCCGCGGTCTCCTCGCTGCGGCATGGGCAGCAGGCGTGGAAGGGCATGCGTCGGCTGCGGCTGGACCAGTAGCGAGTCGAACAGCACCGCAGATGCCGCGGGAGTCAGCTGTGCGGATCAGCCAATCACGAAAGCGTGGGCGTGGCGCCGGCTGCTGCGGCATCACATGCCGCCCCATGTGGCCTCCCGCTGCCCCACCCCCATGGCCTCACGTCACAGCATCCAGCAGCGTGGAGAACAGCTGGCAGGTCAGATCCTCGGCGCGCGGCAGGTCCAGGATCAGCAGCGAGCACTTGACCTGCGATTTGCAGGCCGCAGCGGAGGGCGGAGTGTGGCACAAGACGACACGTGCATGGCGGCGGGCGGGAGCGCGCAGCACGGCAGGCACGAAGAATGCGCAACCGCTGGGAAACAGATCATGGCTGGTCATGCCATGCTAGCATGCTGCACCAGCAGCCTTCTCGACAGCCGCCATGTGGAATTGCACCTCTTTGGGGCCGCTCATGTGGCCGCCGCCCCCGCACCTGCGCCGCCGTCTCAAGGATGGACAGGCACAGCTGGAAGTGCGGGGCTGCGGGGTCGTCCAGCTCCCCATACACGCTGTTCAGCAGCTCGAAAATGCTCTGCGGGCATGGCAGCAGCAGGCAGGGTCAGCACCGAGCAGCGGGCAACATGGGGCAAGCGGCCATGGCAGCCAAGAACCGAGCGGGCGCTGGGAGCGGCGGCACACGCGGTGGCTGCCATGCCGCCTCGCACCTCCAGCTCCGCGTCTGTGTAGGGCGTGTCAGGCGCGTTTAGGCGCAGGATGTGGCACAGGCAAACCGCCGCATACAGGCGCACCTCCTGCACGGCAGGGGACGGGAGCATGTGGGGGGGCGAGCGGGCCGGGTGCGGCCGAGTTGCGATCCAGCGCCAGCGGCGGCGGCGCGGGTTGCAGGGCGCCTCCCCGCACCTTGTCCTTGTGCCGCAGCACGTCGGGCCGCACCAGGCCCTTGGCTAGGTCGCGGGAGGAGCGCCTGGCGCTCTCGGAGGATTGGGCCGCCTCGGCCAGGCTCTCGCCGGCGCTCTGCGGGCAGGGCGGGCGCGGCGATCGGTTGCACAAGAGCTGCACATCGGCACCAGGGCGCGCAGCAGCCCCTGCAGGCCCCCCACCCACCTTGAGCAGCCGCAGCGCCTGGTCCTTGCCCTTCACGCCGCCCAGCAGCGCCCTGCCGGCCCGCTCCAGCGCCTGATCATCGTGGTCTTCCGCCTCAAACTCGTAGCCGCCTCGCGTGCCCACCATTGCAGGCGTGTTCAAGTGCTCGGCTGCAGCTGGCGTGCGAGTCCCATGTCTGACTGGCGCTGGGTGGGGTGTGAGTGCGGTGGGGCGCCCCTCCACGGGCACCTGGCATGGGCAGCTGGCAGCAGACCCATGCAGGCTGAGCTGGCGGGCCCTGAAACAAGCGAATTCGGGGCGGCTGGGGCTGCCAAGAAACTGTGGATCACTGCTGGGACCCGTTGAGCAGCCGCAGCGGGCGCAATGGGCCGCGGGGGCGCCGGCAGCGAGGAGCACGAGGAGGAGGAGTGGAATGAGGTGAGGCGGCTGCTCTGATGTCTGCACCATTTTCTCTGGATCATCAGGCAGCAGCGGGGGGGCGCTGCAAGCCCTCCCGTGCGCCCGGCCCACCCGGCCCGCCGCTGCAGCGCCGCTGCCCGGCTCGCAGCGCTGCCCGCGATCGCCAGACAGCACCCGGAAGATTTCAACCTGCGCTCCGCCACTGCCGCGCCCCGTCCTGCACCGCCGCCACCGCCGCCGCCCTCTGCCGCTGCCCTGAACTATACCCCCGCCCGCCCCTCGCCTGGCACAGGAGGACGAGGACGTGTCCGAGCAGCTGTCTGACGAGGAGGAGGAGGAGGAGGAGGATGTGGGGCGGCACCGCAAGAAGGCCGAGAAGGCCAAGCCCGCCAAGGCCAGCGGCGGCAAGAAGAAGAAGCGCAGCGGCTTCATCGACGACGCGGCCGAGGAGGTGCGGGCCAGCTGCAACCGCTGCTGCCTGCTAGAATGCGCTGGTGGCCAGGCCGCAGCTGACCTTCCCGGATGTCGCTGCGCAGCGCTTGCCGAGTACTGATGCACTGGCCGCCTGAGGGGGTGTGGAATGCTGGCAGGCTGCATCCGACCTGCGGGTTACTTTGTGCTCGTTGCTGCTGTGTGTGCTGCCATTGCGGCCGGGCAACGGCCTACTGTTGGCCCTAACTGCTGGTCTTGCCCACCTTGTGCAGGACGACGAGGGCGCCCGGCCTGGCCGCAAGCGGCTGCGGGCCTCTGCCTTCATTGATGACATTGCAGGTGCGGGCCGCAGGGGCAGCAGGGGGGCGGCAGCAGCCACAGCACGGGCGTCCGTAGGATGGGTGTTGAGGCAGCTGGTCAGCAGCAGCCACTTGCAGCAATCAAGCCAGTGGCCCGCTCCGCCTGCCGGGCTGCTCTCGCGGCTGGCGTAGCTGTGCTGCTGCCGACCTGTTGTGCTGCTGCTCCGCCTGTTGTGCTGCAGAGGTGGACGAGGATGAGGATGAGGACGATGATGAGGCAAGCACTGCAGCGACAGCTGCTGGGCAAAAGCTGCCGGGGGAGCGGCTGGGGGGAGCTAGCACCAGCCGCGGTCGCAGCTGCTGCTGCTGCGCCAGCTCCTCAGCTGTCGCTGTTGCTGTCGCTGTTGCTGTGGGGTGCCAGTGTCCTGTGCGGCAGCTGCTGCACGACTGTTCGCTCATGCCGTTGCTGCTGCTGCACCCACCTGCTGCAGGACGAGGGGCTGGATGACTTGATTGCCGACGAGGGGGATGAGCTGCCCTCCGCTGCCGACTTGCACAAGGCGCGTCTGGACGCGCCTGCCTTCTGGGCTGGCTCTGCTGGGGTGGCTGCAGCTTGTTCAAGGCTGCAGCTGTGGCCGGCATGGCGCTGGTGGTGCCTGCGCCAGCTGAAGCGGGAGGAGCAGTCCAAACGGAGGGGCCAGGCCACTTCTTAGGGGTCCGTGGGCTAAGGCCGCCAGTGCACCGCGGCACCCAGCGGCAATATAGCCCTCTCCATCGGTCCTTGGTACCTGCAGATGCGGCGCGAGATCCGGGAGGCTGAGATGGCGGCTGCGCGCGACAACGAGCCCAACCCCGAGGAGCTGGAGAAGTACATCAAGGAGCGGTTTGGCAACCGCAGGTGCGTGCCGTGTCTGGTGGTCGGGTGGGGCCGTGCTGCCTGCTGTCTGCGGCGGGGTGCTCGCGTGCTGCACATGGAGGCTCTAACACGGTGCACCGTCTCGCTCGCTCTCGTTGCTCGTCATCTGCAGCTACGCGTCTTATGGCTACGAAGATGAGGGCGGCGACGGGCGGCCGCGCGCCGTGGGCCAGCAGGCGCTCATGCCCACCGCCACCGACCCCAAGGTGGGTGGCTGGCTGCGGCTGCCGCACCTGGCCTGTACTGCTGAGCAGGCACTCTGCTACTTCACATCGACAGGCTGCGTTGCAGGGGTGTCATCTCACATGTCTGCTCTGCTTCAGTGACCAATCCTTCCCCACCCTCCTCTCCCTCCGTCCCCGCAGCTGTGGGTGGTGCGGTGCGGCGAGGGCCAGGAGCGCGAGGCGGTGGTGTGCCTGCTGCAAAAGTGCTACGACCTGGCCAAGCGGGGCACGCCCCTGCTCATCAAGGCCGCCTTCTGCCAGGACCACCTCAAGGCGAGGCAGCAGCTGGCTTGGTGATGGGAGCCGCTGGTTTGACGATGGTGGCACGGCTGCACCTGCCACCTGCCTGCTGCCGCGGACGACCACGCCTTGCCCCGGGAGCTGGGCACGTCCAACCTAGGGCTTCAGTGCCAAGGGGCGATCAAAACGCTCCACTGCCAACTGGCTCCCCACACCGCAGGGCTACTTTTACGTGGAGGCGCACAAGGAGGCGCACGTGAAGGAGGCGCTCAGGGGCCTGCGCATGATCTACCAGTCCAAGCCGCCCATGCTGGTGTGTGGCCTGCGCTGGTGGCCAGCATTGGTGGCCGGCGTTGGTTTGCGTTGCTGCCCGGGAGATGCACGGCATGGAGAGCTCGCACCACTGCATGTCTTGCTGGAAGCACGAGGTTGGCGCCTGCTGCGCACTGCCCATGCACCACTCTGCAACTGCCCCTGTGTCGCTGCATCTCGTGCTGGAAGCACGAGGTCGATGCCTGCTGCGCACTGCCCATGCATAACTCTGCATAACTCCTGTGCCTGCCTCCTGTGCCCGCAGGTGCCGCTCAAGGAAATGGTGGACGCGATCCGCGTGTTCAAGGGCGCTGAGAAGACCATCGGTGCGCGACGGCAGCTGCTTGTGCTGCGTCTGTGGGTGCGTGAGTGTGGCTCCAACAGCCGCAGCTGCATGCACGCCAAAACGGGTCATTGGTCACTACCCCTCTGTCCTGCGACCATAACCACCCCCTGCCCGCCGCCCTCCCCCCCCTCTGCCGCCTGCAGAGGCGGGCAGCTGGGTGCGCATGAAGGGGGGCATCTACAAGCACGACCTGGCCAAGGTCATCGAGGCGGACCCGTCCAACCAGGTGAGGCTGACTAGGGCCGGCTCCAGCCTCCAGCCTACTCTCACTTCCAAGCCTGCTGTTCTGCTGGCGGCGCTCATGACATGCACGCCACCGTGGCCTTATGAGCCTCCCATGTCTCACCTCCCCCTGCCGCAGCGTGCCACCGTCAAGCTGGTGCCTCGCATCGACCTGGCTGCCCTGGCTGCCCGCAAGCCCGAGGACGCGAAAGCCAACTTTGGCAAGCAGCCCAAGGTCAAGCCGCCCGCCAAGCCCTTCAACCCAGATGAGGTGGGCCGGCTGAGGGTGCTACAGGCGGGCCGTTTTCGGTTTGCTCTGGCAGCGCTGCTTTGTGAGCCAGCTGTGTGAGCCTTGTCAGTAATGCCAACTGCCGCTCCGACCTCTCGCTGGCAAACATTCCTCAAAGCACACTGCGTTCCACGCGCCACCGCTTTGCAGGCCAAGGCACACCGGCTGGAGGTGCACCAGCAGCGCGACCGCGCCACCGGCGACGTGTTTTACATCCTCAACGGCAACCAGCGCTTCCTGGAGGGGTGAGGGCCGCTGGGCTGAGCAGCGGGCGGGTGTGCTGGCTTGTTGCGCTGGGGCCGCGGTGCTTTCTGTGAAGCTGAGTTAAGATACCATCTGGCTGCGCACCTCCCCTCGGTCTTGGATGCTCTTGAACACTGCACCTCCCGCTCCATACCCTTGCCCTTCACCCGCCCTCCCTCCCTCCCTCTTCACAGCTACCTGGTGCGCACGGTGGCCTTGAAGAGCCTCATCCTGCAGGAGTCGCTGCCGCCGCTGGACGAGCTGCAGAAGTTCAACGCCGCCGCGCAGGTACGGCACTCTAGAGGTTGCGGTCCCAACGGCCTGTGTGTGCTGCGCTGCGCTGCGCTGCGCTGTGCTGCGCTGTGCTGTGCTGTGCGGGGCTCCACTGCCCACTGCAGCATGAAGTGGCGGCCACAGGACCACACCTGTGCCCCTTGCAAGCGCTGCGCCCAACCCGGCTGCTTCTCCCCCTCTCGTGCCTCGCCCGCAGTCTGACGAGGCGGGTCCCACCGACTTGGCAGGCATCATGCAGAACCTGCAGGTGAGGGCTGTTGGGAGGGCTGTTCCCCGCTGGTGCTGCTGCTGCGCTGCTGCTGCACCTCACGATGGCTGCTTGTCCTGGCGGCTGCTGGGCTGCTGGGCCGCTGGACGTGTGCGCTGCAGCCGTACAAGCTAAGCTGGCACCATGCCTGTACAAACTAAGCAGGCACCATGCCTGGGCGGCCACCCAGCAAGTGAGCCGAGTCCTAATGCACGCCGCCTCGTACACCCCCACTGCAGACGGAGGGCGGGGCGGGTGATGGCTCGGCGGCGCCCGCTCCCAAGTTTGAAAAGCAGGACCGGGTGCTGGTGGTGGAGGGTGAGCCGGCTGGGGGCACATTGTGTTGGTTGCGCTCAGCTAGCAGGCCCTTGCACGTGGACCGGGCTGGGTGGCAATGCCCCAACACCCAGTGTGTGTCAGGCAGTGTGTGTGTGGAACAACGCACAGGGGACAGGAGGCAGCAACGAGGTTGTGTGGCTGCCCGCCTCACCGCTGGTTGCCGCCTTTGATCGTGACAGGCGACCTCAAGAACATTAAGGGTGTGGTGCAGCACATTGCGGAGGACGGAGGCGTCATGGTCATGCCCCAGGTGCGTGTGGCTCTGCCCTGTGTCGGGATAAACTTTAGTTCGCGAGCTGGATTCCAGGCTGCACCCTCTGTCGCTGCCTCCCCTGCCTCTGGAGCGTTGCAAACCTCTTGCCTGTGACGCAACATCTCCCCGCCCGCCATGCTTTGCCTGCCCAGGACGAGTCGCTGCCCGACTTCAAGGACGTGATCCGCTTTGAGCCCCGCGAGCTGTCCAAGTACTTCGAGGTGGGCCGGGGCTGGCTGGGGTGGGCCTGTAGCAGATGGGTGGGCAGGATGCGGGGCATGTTTGCAGGCCCAGTGGTGTGATGCAGTGTCGCAGTTGCTCAAAGCGGGGCACGTTTCCCTGCTCAGCCAGGGCGGAGTATGTTGATGCTGTGTCGTTCTCCGGAGCCCGTCCACCTGGGCAACCTCACACCCTGCTCCCAACCAACACCCACCGCAGAGCGGCGAGCACGTGAAGGTCATCCACGGGCAGCACGAGGGCGAAACGGGCATGGTGGTGCGCGTGGAGACGCCCGTGGCATACGTCTTCACAGACTCCTCCCACCAGGTGCGCGCCTGCCGCGGTTGCGCACCTGCAGGACTGCAACACGCTTGCCCGGGCCATCGATCGCAGCTGGGCTGCCATCGTACACGCGCTGGCTACAGCCGAAGGACGCACATGCACTGTGCAAGCATCCCCTGCTGCCGCCCCTCCCGCCCATGCACCTGCGCAGGAGATCAAGGTGTTTGTGCGGGACCTCACCCTGGCTGTGGCCACAGCCAGCAGCGTCGACTCGTGAGTGGGGGGTGTGCCAAGCGCCCTGATGGCAGCCCCTCACGCTTGCTGCCCTCCCGGCACCACCTGCAGCTTACCCTGCAGCTGCTGCGAGGAAGCCTAGGTCACACAGCAAGCAGCTTGTGGCGAGCATGGTTGTGCTACGCCATTGTTGCTGACCCTGCACCATCCCTGCCCCGAATATGCACGGCACATGCAGGCTGGGCGGCTACGAGATGCACGACCTGGTTGTGCTGGACAACACCACGGTGGGCGTGATCGTCAACGTGGAGCAGGACGCGCTGCGCGTGCTGACCAACCAGGTGCGCGGGGTGGTGGGGTGTGGTGTGGAGCGCTGCCCGGCAGCTCAGTCCCACCGCATGGGGCTGGTCGTTCGTCAGGGCATGTTTTGCACGATTTCTTGGTTTCAGCCCTCCTTCTCCACCCAACTCCACACGTGCAGGGCCGCCCCGACAAGCCCGACATCCGGGTGTGCCGCCTGCCCGACATCAAGCGCAAGATGAACAACCGGCGCGCCAGCGTCAAGGACGGGGGTGAGGCAGCCTAGTGGGGGGAGCGGCGGAGGCCCCGCTGCACGCGTGTGCCGTTTGTGGCAGTTTGGCGCGCTGGACCTGCTGGACCACAGGCGGCTGCCAGACGTGATCCTGCGCGCTACATTGCTGCTTGCCACATTGATGTCTGCCACGTTGCTGCGTGCCATGGCACCCACCCACCCTGCCCCGCCTCCCCCCGCTCTCCCTGTCCAGCCGGCAACGACGTCAACGTGAACGATGCTGTGGACGTGGTGGACGGCCCGCTCAAGGGGCGGTCAGGCACCGTCAAGTACATCATGCGCGGCTTCCTGTTCATCCAGGTGTGCAGCCGCCTGCCGCTGCACAGCGTGCAACTGTCCCGACTCGTCCGGCGTCCGTTACCTGGTTAGCCCCCCGCTGGGAGGTTGTCGCTTTGTGCACGGCAGTTCACTCTTGCTTGCTGCCGCCACCGGCTTTCCACCAACGTGCCCAACCATATTGCCGCCTGCTTTGACACTCTCTGCAGACGCGAGAGGTGTCTGAGAACGCGGGCTTCATTTGCCTGCAGGCACGGCACACCAAGGTGCGATCATGGGGGGACGCGCCTGGACAGTCGGTGTTGCTTGTATTGTTGCACAGCATGGCGGCATGCCACAGCTCGGCCTGCTTTGCGTGGCACAGCGACATGCCCTCCTCACCGCCTCATGCCGCCACCCTCAACCGTTCAGGTGCGCGGCGGGCGCAGCGCGGCGCGCGGCGGCGGCGTGGGCATGACCCCCGGCCGCTCCCCTGCCTACGGCCTGCTGGCCTCTCCGCACCCCAGCCGCGGCCCGCAGCAGCCGGTGCTGGCCTCGCCTGGGCGGCAAGGCGGCTTTGGCGGCGGGCCGGGCGGGCCACCAGGGTCGGGCGTGTACAGCGGGCGCATCACCACGCAGCAGGTGCGGCAGGGCTGGGGCCCCATGGGGACGCGGCTTCTGTTCAAACGGATGGGGCCGCTCTTGTGGGCCAGGGCAGCCGGCCGCGAGTCATGTCATGTGCAAATGCGTGTGCATCCAGCGCCGATCCCCAGCTTCTGCTCGGTACAGCCTCCCTCATCGCTCGCCTCTCCCTCCATCGTTCAGGACAAAATGCTTGAGGGGCGCAGCATCACGATCCGCAAGGGCCCCTTCCGCGGCATGCGGGGCCGCGTCATCTCAGCCACCGCCACCCACGTGCGGCTGGAGCTGGAGGCGCAGATGAAGACGGTGACGGTGGACAGGTGGGCTGGGGCGTGCAGCTGAAACATGCTAACATGCGAGCAGATGGAACATGCTCTGCTGAAACATGCGTGGGCGCAAGCAGCGCAGTTGAAGCGAGCGCTTTGCGTGGACAGATGGCTGGGCGTGTGCCGGACTGCTGCTCTGTAGTCCAAGGGGCCGCATCGAAGCTGCGGTTAGGGTGGCAGCAGAGTGGTGCAGTACCAGATCCGCCACTGAATATGCTTGCCGGCCTGCCCCTCCCATAGGACGCACCTGGCCCTGGAGGACGGCGGGCGGGCAGAGGCGGCGCAGCGGCCGGGCTTTGCCTACCCGGCAGCCAACACGCCCATGGCGGCGGGCGGCCGCACGCCCATGCACCCGGGTGAGGGCAGGTCCCCGGGCAGCAGGCTGGGCCTTGCCTGGCTGTGGATTTTGCCATGCAAACCGCCTCACCTGCTCCAGCATGCATGGCCATGCCCTCATGCCCATCCCCTCCTTGAACCCCTGCGCCTGCCCACCTGCCCTCCCCCCTACAGGCATCACCGCCACGCCCATGCACTACAGCATGGCGCAGGCCACCCCTCTGCACCCTGGCATGACCCCCGGGCGGGAGGCGCTCACCAAGACGCCCGCCTACGACCCAGCATGGGCGGCCACGCCCGCGCACCCTGGCTTTGGCGGCGGTGAGTTGTGTGGGTGGGTGGGTGGGTGGGTGCCAGGGCACACCTGGCATGCGTGGGAAGCGCCGTTGGGGCTGCGGAGCAGCTGGGTTGGCTTGTCTCAGGCTGGGGCGCCGCAGCCTGCTCATGTTGAGCCACCACATGACCCTCCTGCGTCTCATGACCCTCGCGCTTCTTCCCTTGCATCCTCCTGCAGGCGGCGGCCCGCCCGGGCCCGGCGGCTACCCCAATGCCGGCACGCCCGCGTTTGCTGACACCCCTGGCACCGTCAACCCCGGTGGCTACGGCGCGGCAGCCTATGCACCCTCGCCAGCGTCTTACGCACCGTCCCCAGCAGGCTACGCGCCCTCGCCAGCTGGCTACGGCCCAGCAGGCACGCCGGCGGTGGCAGGCACACCCGGCATGTACGCGCCAGCGGGCACGCCCGGCATGTATGCCCCCGCGGGCACGCCAGGCGTGTATGGCGCGGCAGACATGCCGGCGCCCACGCCGGGCGGCGGGCAGTACGGCGGTGCAGCGGCAGCCGGCAGCGGTCAGGACTACTCTCACTGGGTGGACGTGGAGGTGAAGCTGCCAGGCGGCGACCACGCTGTGGTGCGCAGCGTGGAGGGCGGCGCCGCCACCGTCACTGTGGGCCAGGAGGCGGGGGAGGGGCGGTACGCCTACCCGCCAGATGCACCCAGCCGCAGCGTGCCCTGCAGCGACATGCAGCTGGTGCTGGCGGACCGCAAGGAGTCGATCCGCATCGTGCGGGGTGAGCGGGAACGGGAGGGTTTAGCTTTGAAGCACTTGGCAGTGTTGCACGCGCCGCACGTGCGCGGATTTTGAGCAGCGTGCGGGTGTGGGATGCGTGCAACTTGCTGCCCATGCTCCTGCCATGCCTGCGGTCTGCCGCCATGTGCTGTGGCACACAGTTGCTGGTCTGACCCACTCGCCATTGACCAGAAACACCGCTTCCTCCCGTCGCTGCAGGCGACCTGGCAGGGCAGTATGGCGAGCTGGTGGGCACAGACGGCGGCGACGGAATCATCAAACTCGGTGCCGACATCAAAATCATGCCGCTGGCGGACATTGGCCGGCTGGCGGTGCAGCCAGAGGCAGGCGGCGGCGTGCCGCCGCCCCCGCCTGCATAGGCGCACACGCCTGCCCATGTTAGCTAGCTTGTGCGCTCGTGTTTGTTCCCCTTCTGCCTGCCTGCTCCCCCCTGCCGCCGCTCTGCTGCTGCTGCCTGTCCCCGCTTCCGTGTTCCCGCTCGCATGTGCCTCTCTGACCAGACCCTCAAGGCATTTTATCGCGGCTCATTGCCAGCTGCGTGTTTGTCTGTGCGTTGCCTAGCCGATGCGCCAGGCCCTTGTAAACCAATCTTGGCTCATTCCAGCGTCGTCGGCGCCAGCCGGGCAGCGGCGAGCCTTCGTGCGTAGGCTCCTGACCGTAGGCTCCAGCTCGCAAACCCGCTCCCTCTGCGTCAGGTTTGTTTCGAGTAGGGAAAACAGACAGTCCTGCCGCGACATGCGTCTCGGAACTCTTCTGCTGCTCACGTTCGTGGCCTGCGCGCAGGCACGCCTGCTGCTCCAGGAAGAGCGCTGTGATCCTCAGGCATCGACATGGCAGTTCGGCTCCTGTCCAGCCGCCCTCGGTGAGTGCTGGTTGAGCGGCGGCGCTGCGCCAGTGCCGACCGCTCGCCTTGGACTTGCTCTCATCCAAGGGCCCAAACCCTTGCAAGTCTGCGTCCAATCCTTGATGCCGACTGCTTACAACCCTCCTGCGCATGTCCTATTGCTGCAGGTGGCGGCACCACTCCCAGCCCCTCACCGCTGCCGCCGCCGCCGCCGCCCGTCTCCGCCAGCGAAGGTGAGCGGGCAGTTGCGCGTTTCTTGTACTTTGCTGATCCAGGCAGCGGCGATGCCATCCCACCCCTCCCGACAACCCAATGCAGGCCCATCTGACGACTCGACCTCAGCCCCACCCTCCCCGCTGGCCCCCCGCTGGGGCAGCGATTCCGTGCCAAGCCCCGCTCCCGAGGCCAATGCAACCAACACCACCGGTGCCGAGGCAAACCCGTTTGTGTCTCGTGACACACCGGCGCCACTAGTACAGTCCGCCCAGGGTGCCGGCGTGTCCGGGGGGCGCACTATCGGCTTCTCTACAGGTAGGTTTGACGCTGCTTAGCTGTGCCTGCCAATGAAAGCAGCCTCAGGCAGCCATGGCAGGCTGCCCTGCTGGGGGCACCAGCATGGTGTACAGCATGCACACCTCCCTACCCCACTGTCTTCTCCAATCCATCACCTCATGGCAGGTGGTGCCGGGGACGTGGAGAACTTCAGAGAGAACATAAAAGCCGGCTGTGAGTACAGCTGCTGGTTGCCCTCGGGATGGAGCAGGTTGCAGCGCTGGCCCCACCGTGCTGCTGCTGCCGCCCAGCTTTGCCCTGGCTGCTTTGCGCTTTCAAAGCCTTGGTCGAAACGTTCCCCATGCCCGTTTCTGGCAGTTCTGCCGATGCCCACTGATCTGACGTACGAAGGTGTGGACTTCCAGGCAGAGATCAGGGTGGGAAGGGGGAAGTGCAAGAGCGCTGCTGTTCAGCGCAGCCCTGCAGTTCCCTCCAACAACATCCAGCCGAGCTCACATGCCCACCAATGGACGCACCCCTTCCCTACAAACAGGCCTGATACATAACTACTCGTTTGCCACCACCAGCAACACCACCCAGCCCTGCACCGAGCTCTTCTGCCCGCAGTACAGCCTGGGCATCAGCCCTGACCCGCTGCGCCAGGCGGCCACCGCCCGCCGCCGCAGCCTGCTGCAGAACGAGGGCGCAGCACAGGGCACTGCCCGGCCTGAGGTCTACTCGGCAGTCGGACTGGACTCTGGTGCGCTGGCTGAGGTGACACGGTTTGCGGTTGGGACGTGAAGAATTCTTGCAGGGGCCCTGGCGTGCAATGTCAAGGAGCTTGGCTGGTTGCCACCAAACGTTGCAGCCCAGCCCACCCCCACCTCGACCCCTCAACTGCAGGCATCCAAGCCTCCGATTTCGCGCGCAAGAGGCTCAACCTGGGCCTGCTGCTGGACGTGAGCGGGTCAATGGGATCCCCATTCAACAGGTGAGCTCACCCCACCATCCAGCAAGCCTCAGCAACCCAGCAGGCGCGCTCTACCTGGGACAGCCGCGTGTGTGCACCTGCCTGCTCCAACAGCCGGTCATGCCACCTCAACACCGTGTTGTGACTCACACTGCACTGCAGCTACTATTACGATGCACTCACTGGACAACAGAAGCAGCTCAGCCCAGAAGGCGAGCATCAGGCGTGGAGGCGGGGGCCGGTACAGCTGGCCAGCGGGGGCGGCAGGTTTGTGTGATGGCCGGCAAGTGGAGATGGCAAGCTTTGCTGCTGAATCACTCGCTGTGGCTTGCAACTGCAGAGTCGAATGCGACCAAGATTGATGTGGCGAAAGAGGTGGGCAGGCTTCAGAGTCTTGCCTGCCGCTGCATGCGTGTGTGCTTGCCATGAGCAGCTGCAGCATTGTCACACCTGGGCCACCCCCGGGCAGTGAGAGAGGCGTCCCTCCCCGCCCAGTGTCCGACTCGCATTCGTTGTTCCACCCTGTTTCCACCCCTGCTTCCTGCCCTTGCCTTCAGGTGCTGGCCGGCATCCTGGACTTGCTGAAGCCCGAAGACTCCTTCTCAATCACTCTGTTCTCGGACGCCGCCTGCACCCCCAAGCAATTCGGCCCCGTCTCCTGTGTGGACATCCCCAGCCTCAAGGCCTCGGTGGGTTGTGAGAGGCTAGGACCTCCAACATAGGTGGACAGGCCAGAGGTGGAGCGCATCGGTGCCTTACGCCCTGCCGTGCTTGGCCACGCACAGCAACACTGCGGAGTTTGGTTGCAGGAAAATGGCTCGTGTTGCAACCGCCCTTCTGAGCGGCCCTCCCCGGCTCTCCTGTTACATACCCTGCTCCCCCACCTTGAAGCAGATCATGAGGGACGTGGACGACACCAGCTCCACCGCACTTTCGGCCGGCTGGGACCAAGGTGGGCGCCAGCTGGGCTTGCCGCACCAAACCTTCAATCAGCTGGACGTCCAGCAGCCTGCCTTGTTTGCCCAGCAAGGATGCGAGTGATGCACACAGTGGCTCAACAGCCCTGCCTCACTCAGTGACAGTCAACCTAATGCGGCCCTCATGCCCACATGCCTGCAGCCACGGCCCAGGTGAAGCCCCACGCCAGCGCCATCCTGAGCGAAGCGGAGAACCGGATCATTTTGATCACCGATCAGGCAGGTGGAGATGGGGAGGGGGGGAGGAGGGGGAGGGAGGGGACCGGGAGGGGCAGGGCACGGATGAAGACGGCACACACTCATCTCCACCGCACCTGCCAACTGCGCCGCCCGCCCATTGCTGCCTGCTCCTCTCCTGTCCACTGTTGCACG